>JAVKOQ010000053.1:0-248490 GCA_031835245.1 Balamuthia mandrillaris | reverse complement strand
CCTAACCCTAACCCTAACCCTAACCCTAACCCTTGAATACTCTTATTCTTTTCTTTTATTTTTTTATCTTTCTATTTTTCTTAAAAGAGGAAGTATGTTAATAAAATCATCAACACTTATTTCAAGACTTCTTATGTAAAATACTTACTTTCAAGTCTTCCATTATTCTCTTTTTCCTTTTTCTTAATGTACTCTAAAGCAATAATGGAGTATTTTTCCTGTTGTCTTTCTTTCTTTCTGTTGAAATACACTCTTTTTTGATAATTTGTCCTTTTCTTTTGTTAAGTTAGACTTAGTCAACATATTTTCATAAACATAGCTTATTTAATTGTAAACTTTATGTTCTTGTCAAATATTCTATTTTTAAAATAAAAATATCAAAAAACATTAAGTTTTTCACCTTTCTTTTTTTTTTTTAAGCAGTAAATAAAGCATTTCAGCAATGCAACACCTTGTTTGTGTTATTTTAAGACTATATCTGGAAAGTATTTTTTAGTTCTGTTTTTTAAATTTATTGTGAGAGTGAATTATTTTGTTTTTGACTTAAATAATTAATTTCTCAAGTACATAATGTTTTCTAAGGCTTAAACCAATTGTATTCAATTTTCCATAGCCTGGAACATAGATAAGTAAATTTTCATAAACATAGCTTGTTTAGTTGTAGACTTAGCTTTTAATCATTTGTTTTTTTTTTTAACTTGGATAAAATTGCTATATTTAAAAAAAATTTCAAAAAAAAATCACTCCAGAGTCAGGTTGTCCTTCTAAGTGACTACTCTTCTCTATACCAAACAAACCTTTCCAAAGGAACCCAATCTCAATGCAATATTTCAACGGATATTTCCTTCTTCAAGTGAATGCAGGAATGAGAAGCGGGTGGGCCCATGCAGCCATTTTGTCTTAACGGAAAGATATGGCAAGGCAGTGCCCCTGTCCCAACAATTTCCAGCATTGTTCTTTCACCAGTACTAAATGCTTTCAATTATTGGTTCATATGTAACAACGTAAGCCAATCAATCAATTGAACGACCTAGGTTAATCTCCCCTTCTTTTCCCTGGAGCTTTCGAAAAATATAATGTTTTTTTCGCCCTTTTAAATAGTCATCCTTCGATAGCGCCTTTCTATTATGGTTTTTCGGTTATTTTCTGTCGACATGTCTACAAAAATCCAAAATTTAACTCCTCAAACATTTTTTTTACAATTAAAGTTTATTTTTTTATTTTTTCACAAACAGTTCACACTTTTTCCACTTGTTTTTCCCCTCTTATTTTTTTAATTGTGTTTTTTCTTTTACAAAGTCTTTTTAAGTGAATTTTTTTTTTATTTTCTACCAATATTTTATGTCAACAACAATGCTACCTTCAACTTCAAAAAAAGTACATTGTTCACTTTGTTTGAATTTGATTCCTTGTCCTCAATCAAATCAACTTTTTTGTAGCAAAAAATGTAAAAGGTTTGTTTATTTATTTTAAAAGTAATTTTTTTTGAATTATTATTTCTTATTCATTTTTATCTTGCTTCAAAGATCCTTTCACACTCAACAAAAACAAAAAATGATAATATCATCTGCATCTACTTCTTCTACAACTTCAACTTCCACCTTGAAATCATCATCATCATCATCTTCTTCTTTTTTTTCTTCTTCTTCTTCTTCTTCTTCTTCTTCTTCTTCATTCATTCCCATTTTTTATGATGACAATGATGCTTTTAATTTTGAAGAAGATAATGATAGTTTTTTTGCAACATCAGATGAAGAAGAAAAAGAGAAGGAAAGAGAGACCAATAATGATGATTTTTATTTTTCTTCTTCTTCTTCTTCTTCTTTTTCTTCTTCTTTAATAGACTTGACTACAACATCAACAACTCCAACAACAACTTCTACTCTTTTCATTGATTTGGTAGATTGTTCTTCTTCTTCTTCTTCTTCTTCTTCAGAAAGTGAAGCAGAAAATGAACCAACAAAAACAAAAAGAAAAGAGAAAGTACAACCACAACAACAATCATCACAAGCATTACCAACCACTACCCCATCAGCAAGAGTGTCTCGAGCTATTCGTATGCTTCCTTCTTTAATGTTAGAAAGATGGGAATACTTGAGTGCAACTTCTTCATGATGGAGTGATTCAACTTTGCGAAAACATGCCTGGGCCAGATTGATTTGGACAGCATTTTGTGATAAGTGGAAACTTGAACCTTTTCCTTTGGATGCAGATAAACATCATCTTGGAGCATTTGTGGAATGGTTGGTGATGACTGTTGGATATGCTTTGACTTCAGCAAAAGATGTTATTGTGGCAAGTTTGTATCATATTCATATGGAAGAAACAGGAGGAGAGCAAGTACCACAAAAGATACAAGATACTGTGAATTTGGCAGCAAAGAAGTGCAAACAACGTGCTCCATCTTGTACAAGATCAGGAAGAATGAGAGATGCTTGTTTGAGGGATGATGTGATTCAAATCATAACGATGATTCCGGATGGTAAACGCAAAAAAGCAAGAGATGCCAGTTGTTGGTTGCATAGTGTAAGCACTGGAGCTAGAGCCATCACAGCTTCCAACATTCTTCTTGGACATTTTCAGAACTTCATCATCCAAGATCCCTCTGATCCTCACAGTCTCTGCTTCTTTTCACTTCTTCATCAAGTTACCAAAGGAAAACCAGGAGATTGGAATCACATGATTACTTTGGAAGGCTATCTTCATCCTCCTCCTCACATCAACCCCACAGCTGACTTCATCTACTGGCTTAATCTTCATCTTCAAGAAACTCATTCTTTATGCTTAGAAGAGTTTTCTGCTTGGAATCTTTCTCCTCAACAACAAGCTACTTCTTTGTGGGGACTGAGCCCTGATGCTTTGAATGCCAGACTGAAGAAATGTGCTAGCCAAGCCAACTATCCTCCAGGCCTCTTTACTTTCTATTCTTTGAGAGCTGGTTTCATTTGCACTGCTTTGATCAAGCAGGGTTTGAATGACAGTCAACAAAGAAATGCAGTACTGGAATCTACAGCTTTTATTGCTGGTTGGCAGCCTTATGGACGTTCTCAACAACGTTATGTGAAAAGCACTGCTATCAAATCCATGGTTGTTAATAGATTAGTTTCTTCCTCAGGTATTTTATTTTTTCTTTTTTTTTTAATTTGAGAAAGAAAGAAAAACTTATCTTACTTTTTATTTTCTTTTGCACATACAATCAATTAGGTGAAGCCTCTTCAACCAGTTTGATGGATCCAACTTTAGTTACCAAAGAAGTATTTCATAATTTGAAAGAACCTTTGACTTCAAAGTGGTCTTTACAAACTAATTATGAAGCCTTTTATGACAAAGTTATGGAAAGGTTGGTGTATTTTTTACTTTATTATTATTATTATTTTGTTTATTTTGTTTATTTTTCTTGTGCTTAACTCACTCATTTTATTCATTAATTTTTATTTATTTTAGATTCCAAAGCAGAACTGATTTATCCAAGTCAGATCATGCTAAATTATGCAAGTCTTTATGGCAAAAGTGCTTACATGCATGGATAGACAATCATGAAGATGAAGTTGAAGAAGAGATGAGCCAGGAAATGGAAGCATTCAAGCAAAGAAATAACTCTCAAGATGCATCATCACCACCACCACCACTTAATCACATCAAAACGATTGTTGGAAGAAGACATATTGCAAGCTTGTTGGCAGGCAACTTTCAACTTTTAGATGAGCTTTTGGAAGCATTCATAGAACCTGCATTACCTCATCTACAAAACCATTCACCTTTGAAGCAAGTACCTTACAAAAAATGAAAAAATGGACCCTTTCAACTTCAAACTTCTACTCCAAGAACTCGCATCAAAACTTCCAATCATCGTCAACATCAACCTTGGAGTGATGAAGAAACAAAAGAGTTGATTCATTTGCGTCTTCATAAAAAAGCTACTTGGGTTGAGATTGCATCAACTTTACCTCAGCAACTCAGGACAAATGTGGACTGCAAAGACAAATGGAGAAACTTAATGCTTAAGTATGGTAGTGAAAAAGCTATTTGTCAACATTTTAATATTTGATTTTGTTTGTTTTTTATTTTCTATTTTCATGTTGAAATGTTTTTATGATATTAAGTTTTTTTTTATGTTGTTGTTATTTCTTTATCTTCAACATTTTTTTCTTAGTATTATAAAAATATTTTAACAAAACTGCCTTTTTATTGATATTTACAACTTTAGAAAAGATTAAAAAAAATTTCATCACAATATAAGTGTATCTATTTTAGACTTAGTTTTTTATGATATTTCTTTAAGTTACAAGGAGAGGCTAGCTTAGGTTTAAGAGTACTCGCCCCTAACCCTAACCCTAACAGGCTTCTGTCGAAACGACGTGACGGCCTCAATCGTTGTGGCCTCGATGTCTGGAAGGTGGTAGTGCCGATGGAAGAGGTCTCGGGCGACGTTCCATGGTTGGTCTCGTAGAGCGCTAATGGCCCAAAGACGTCCGTCTCCAACAAGGGTGGTGATGAGGGCTTGCGTCCATCTATCCTCAGGGTAGTTGTAGGCGTTGAGGTGATACTCCAGTTCCATGGTGTGAAGAGCGGGGTCCTGGCGCTTGCTGACGTCGAACTTAGGTAGTCCGGGGGGAAGGCGAGGCATTTTCTTCTGAGTAGGAAGGGAAGGAGTAGTTGTGTTGTTCTGTGTTTCTGGGACAGAGGCAACGTGTGTGCTGTTGGAAGCAGTTGTGTTGTTGACGGAAACGTCAACGGGAGAGGGTGAACTCGAACGAGGTGACTGTATGGGAGAGATCTGTGGAACGGGCGAGGGAGGAGAAACAGCGGCAGCGGAAGTGTTGCATGTGGAAGAATTGCCTAGTGTGGCCGAGGTGGATGCGAGGAAAATAGCAAAGCTGTCTATACGTTGTTGTAACCGTTCCATGGCCTTTCTAGTGTGTTCTGCGACTTCGTCTAACTTGCGCTGTTCTTCTTCTTTGGCGACGCGTTCAGTCTCGGGACAGCTGGGGATGTCGAGCTCAAGTTGAAAAGATTGTTGGAGCATGTGGAGGTACTCCTGTTGTGCCTTGCGAAGCTGTTCACGGAGGGTGTCGAGAGCGGCTGTGGCTTCCATGATGTGCGTAGCGCAAGAGGGGATTTGAATCACTTATGTAAGTCAAAAAAAAATGTTGGTTAAATCCAACCTTAGGAAGGAAAGAGTCGGTGACGAGACAAGGAGTGTATTCAAGAGAATAGAGGAAGGACAACGAGAGTGAATCTCCGACGTTGCTTCAAAGTACACCGAGAGAAAGGGGAAAAGGGAGAAAGGAAGGATGGGGGATACAAAAGAAAGGAGAGCTGAGGGTCCGGGACGGATCCAACATGAGGAGTCTTGAGATAAGTGTTGGTGATTTTACCAACATGTTGCATACCTATTTTTGTGTTTTATAATAATTAAAAACTACAACAATAATGAAAACAACAAAAACAACACTTTAGCAACAAACCATTTGAAAAAAGATGACTGTTAAAGCTCACAATCAGCACTACAAGATCTAAAAGTGCTTTGGCGTGTGATTCTTTCTTCTTTCTTTTTGTTTTTCGCGAAAATCGAGCAGTATTTGTGCAAAATTTATGCACAATACAGTTTTCTTACTTTTTAAACCAAAAATATTCTAACTTTGTAACATTTTATTTATACCAAACATATAATATATCTTCTTATAGCCCTTAAGTTGCTCTTTAAAATGATACAATCATTATATTTTAACAGCTAATTCTTAGCTCAAAATCGAGCATAGAACCCTAAACCTTGCTTGTTGATATTAAAAAAATTGAAATATACCTTTGTTTTGAACTACTCAAAGGTTTTATATAGTTTCTTTTCTTCTCTGTCAATGATCCACTTCTTCACCTCTTCTGAAGAGAGTATTCTTGGCCTTTCAACTCATCCAAGTTTCTAAGCTTCTTCTTCAATATTAGCTCAGTCAACATAGAAACAGCTAAAGAAAAAAGAATAGTTATGAAATGAATTGAACAAAATGAAGAAAAAGAGGAAATGAGAATACCAAGGTTTTTGCCAAAGGAATAAAAATATCTGAGCCCATAACCCTTACTATTGTCTTTGTTGTATAAATAAATAATTAATTATTTTATTTATAAAGATTATATTTCTTTGTTATATTCACTTTCACTTGTATTTGAAGGAAAAGTCTTGTTCATTGATGTTATAGTGCCCATTTCAACATCACTATCATCACTATCATCTTTTGGTACTTCTTGTTCTTCATTACTCAAATCACTATTTGCAACACAATGAGATGTAAGAGTAGTTGAGGGCTTGTTTTGAGTGTCAACAGGCAAAGTGATGATGAACTTATTATCTTCATGTGACTTCTTTAGTTCTCTTCTTGTAAGCTTTGCCCACAAGAGCCTGAAAAAGTAAGTAGGCTTGGTGATAGCAAGTTGGATGTTATGTACATGGGAATTGTTAAAGTGTGTGTAGTGGGTCCACTTGTGCTGGTGCTTGGGCTCAATGATGTAAAGATACCATGCAGCCATCGCCATACACAAGCTACCACCAATAAAGTTACCCACTGTGACAGGTATAAGGTTCTTGTAAATGAACTTGCCATAGTCCACATCAGCGCCATACATGATGCTAACAGTGACCAAGAACATGTTGGCAATGCTATGCTCAAAGCCACTAGTTGCAAAAATAACGATGGGGATGATGGCACCAATCATCTTTGACACAATATCCTCAGCCGCCATGGCAATGAATACAGCAAGGCACACCAGCCAGTTTCCTGCAATGGAGCGTAAAAAGTAGACATAGGCATCAAACTCCTCCACCTTGCGGACTGCTATTGCCTTCACATATGAGTTCCACGGATCGTCCTTCCAAAAGTCGGCATAATAGGCAAAAAAGGCGGCTACAAACACGCACCCAGCCCAGTTTCCAAAGAAGGCAAAAAGCAGATTGCGCCCAGCGCGCCATAGCGGCACTCGCCGCGTTACCACACCCATCGTCATGAACATCGTGTTGCCCGTGAAGAGCTCAGCGCCAAACAGTATAATGAGCGTGAGGCCCGTCTGTTGGTAGGTCAAGACAATGAGAAATTGAAGCTTGGAAACCACGTGGTTTAAAAGGCAAGAGCAAGCCTACCGCAAAAGGTATGGCAAAAAGAAGCCTCTGAATGCCTGGGTTTGAGCTTCCAACGTCTGGGCTTCCTCCAGCAACGTTAACTGCAAACTCAGCACCGAAACTAACAAACACTGTTTTGAAAACAAATTTTAAGAACGTGCACAACGCCACTCTTGTTAAAACTTACCACCAGCCAAAAAGCTCATCAATAAACTCCGGTGCCATAGTGTGTTTGCTTTGGCTACAGCAGCATCTGACGCGCGTTGGTTAGGGTCGTCGTGCGCAACAACAAAAAATTGAAAACTCTATGGCACGAACACCAAAAAGCATACCTCTTATGGCAATAGCCGTCTCTTTGGGGGTTTTGTACTGCTTGTGGTGAAAATCTTTTCGTTGGCCAGGATACTCGCGAATGGTGTGCGGTATGCCTCGCTTGTGTGGGCACTCAGGCATCTACGCCAGGCGGGCAGTTTGCTGTTGCTGGTGTTGCTGCTGGATGTTGCTCGTTTCGTGTGCAAGACTGATGCGACTTGGGTCACCTTACCTGTTTCCTCACCTTTGGGTTTCATTTGGGTTTCATTTGGGCTGCATCGACAATAATCTAATATTCCGATATACTGCCGTAAATTCGTCATTTTATTGGAAATCTACAATGATAATTCCAAATATTACCTTATAACAGCAATAATTGCGGAACTTGTTGATGCGAACACAATAATTTCGACAAGGAAGAAGGAACCTTCACAGCACCTTTCCTGCCTGTCCAGAGCATAAAGAGCTCTTTTCCCTTTCCTCTGGAACTGGTCTTCAGTTGGGAGCGTGTTAACAGCTGAAAGAACATCATCGATGAGTGATAGTCGTCTAGTCTCTGGTATGTACTCTTATCTGCATGGTGAAGAAGGGAGCGAGAGAAGAGAGAGAGAGAGAGAGAGAGCGTTACAAAGGCTCCTACTTATGTGTTAGGTTTTTCAACATAAAGCAAGACCAAACTTGCTCAAGAAAGCATGGCAGAAAGTCTTAGTAGAAACCGTTCAGCTGCGGCGGGTGTTGTCCTTTGTGGCAGGGACGTTCATGGTCCTGACGGCGGGAACACTCTATGGTTTCGGAGCTTACAGCCAAAACTTGGCCAAGGCGCTGGACAGAGACAACGTGCAACTATTGGGGTCCATGGGCGACATTGGCACTTACCTTGGGTTGACCATGGGACTCCTCTTTGATTTCACGGGGCCAGCTGTTACCTCTCTGGTGGCTTGCCTTTTCACGTTTATGGGATACTTTTTCACATGGCTGGTGCTGGAGAACCACATTCCAAACAGTTTTGCCCTTCTCTGCCTGTTTTACTTTCTCATAGGGCAAGGCTCCTACGCCTCCGTCGTTGCCACCATCGGTTGCAACGTAAGCAATTTCCCTCCTGCCCACAAAGGAAAGGTATCGGGTTTCTTTGTGGGTCTCTACGGTTTTAGCTCCTTGGTCTTCACTCTTATCTACCAATATGGCTTGGACTACGACGTTCGGCACTTCTTTTTCTTGCTTTCCATGTGCGTCGCTGTCACCAACCTCTTTGGCCTCATCTTCTTGCGCAAGGTTCCCTCTCCACAAGCCTACGCTACCCTCAGCGGGCCTCTACCTCCCAAGGTCACCTCCTTGGAAGCTACTCAACTGTTGCTCGTGGAGGAAGATGCTGAAGATAGCAATGACGATGACGATGCGGATGATGGCGAGAAGGAGAAGCAACTCAACAACAAACAGAACCAAGAATCAGAAGAGGAGGATTTAGGCGGACCTAGCTCTTCCGACCCGTGGGATCCTGCATGCAAACCCTACCGCATGATTTTGCGGTTGGAGTTTTGGCTCCTGTTTATCACGTTCTTTTGTATTTCTGGAATTGGTATGCTGCCTTCTTCGTTCTCCGTTCTTCGTGCTTATTTTTTTTTTTCTTCACGCTTCATCAAACTAAACTCAGAATACAGGGTTAATGTGGAAGAACATAGTAGGATCTGTGACTGCTTCTTTTGATATGAGTAAGTCTGTTACCAACGTTTACGTCATTATCTTTGGAAGTTTGAACAGTGTATCACGAGTCCTTGTGGGTATAGCATCCGATCTTTTAGTACGCTTTGTACCGAGGTCTGTTTCAACTTTTGTTTTGTCTACAGCTGCCATATGTTCTAAATAAGTGCGTTGAATGCAGGCCGTTGTGGTTTATACTGTCAGCAGCTCTAATGCTGGTAGTCTACCTTTCATACCTCATTTTTGGAGAAAAGGTTCTCATTCTGATCGACATTGGAACTGCGGTTGGTTATGGTGTTACTTTTGCAACGGTCATTGCCCTGACGATTACTTACTTTGGCCTTCCTTATTACGGCATGAACTCCAGTATCATAACGTTGGCTCCTGCTGGTACGAGAAAAAAATATACACTCGACCCAATTGTGCTCGTTTGTTGCTAACGCAAGGCCACTTGCAGGAGCTGGCTTTCTTCTGACGTTTGTGTCGGAGCAGTTAACCGAAAGCGTAACCCCGTCAGACAGCTCCGAGTGCAAAGGCAACGTATGCTACAAATGGAACTTCCTGGTGGCCTCTTGCTTTCTGATACTTGCTATCCTTGTATCCTCTTCTCTCCTGGTTTACCACGTGCGGAGGGAAAAACTTCACCGCAGAGAACTCTTCCTTCAAAAACAAAAAGAAATAGAGGTTTATTAACTCCCCCACCCATCTTTTTTTCCTATCTTCTCCGTTCTTTTCCTGTTGTTCGTTTGTACAAATCCGCTCTCTCCCTTCTTTCCTTCCTTCTTCTTGAGGAAGCTGACCCCCTCCATTCGTTGTTCATTCGTTCATGTAATGGTCGTTCAGATGCGTGACGTCCAGTCTTCGTGCGGAACAACAACAAGTCCGCTTGATGGGCAACAACGCACAGTAGGTGGTAGCGAGTGATGGAGTTGCTCATTGGAGTTTTTCGAGTGGTAGTGTGTTGGTGGCGATGTACTTCCAACGATCCACTTGGAAAAGAAGAAGGGTGTTATTGCTTTGGTTGTCTATATGTTGGCAGCTTATGCCGACTGCCGCAGTCGATCGATCCAACCGCTGTCCAGCTCGACGTTGGTGTCGTAGACGGCGTACTCCCTGTGCACCGCCAACACCTTCTCGTCCTTTAACGACAAGAGTAGAGCCTCCAAGTCGGCAAAAGCAGCCACCTTGCCTTTGCCATACACCCGCAACGTTATGAACTTGACGTCCTTCTCCCCTTTCAACGAATTGCGAGAAAGATGGCCATGGTGAGGGGCGACTAACGCGCGTAACCGCTCTTCATCCTCCACCAACATCTTCACGTGAAACTCAAAGTAGCGTTGCGGGTCGTCCGGGGGCGTCTGAGGCACTCCACGATTCGAAGCAGTGGCCTCTACTTTGACTCTCACAACCTGAAAGCCGCGCGAGTGCAAAGCTGAGGCCACCTTTTTCGCCTCCTCCACTGCGGTCTCCTCGTTGCCCCTGGCCCAGGAGGACGTCATCAGTTGCTCCTGCGTTTGGCCGTAGGGCAGCTCGATCAACACCGGCTTTAACCGCAGCTCTTTGCACACATCTTTGAACTTTTCCACCCCCTCTCCGCCCTTCACTGTTACGTGGATCTCAAATAGCCCCTCTATAAGCGTCATCTTAGTGTTCCTCTATGTTTTCGGTTCTGAGTTGGTTCTGCAAGCCCCCCTCTGTACAGCCCAAGCGTAAAACTTTTTCACTTCATTTTTTTCTGTTGGTTCCTCGTTCGTGGAATTCAGCGAACAGCGTTGTTGCAGGAAGGCTGCTCAAACCTTGCACCGTGCCGTTCAAAGAACATGGCGCATCCCTCTCCGCGGCAAAAGCGAATGTAACGCGGCCACGTGGAAGAAGAAGTAACGCCAACCATGAACGCAACGGACGAGAGCAATGCCAAAAAAACCCGCGTAGGAGCACGGGCGCAACCGCTACCTCGGCCACCATCATATCGCCTCCCGCCAGTGCTGGACCATATTTCAGAAGCGGACCTTCCCGTCAAGTGCGTGTTATTGAGAGAGGTGCTGCAACAACACTTGTTCTCCTCATGGGTCGTTGACGAATACAACAACGAACACTGGAGACAAAAACTTCAGGTCTCTTTTCTCTACCGTGCTCTCTTTTGTTCTTTTTTGATGGGTTCTAACGTGCTGTCCACATTGCAGTATGGCTTTGAGACCTCGCTGATAGAGGGTCAGCCACCCCTTCTAGAGGTCGGGAGCAAGGAAGGGCTTGACTCTGACTTATTCTGGCGCATCGCGCAGTTCGTTTACGACAACTGGAGTCTTAACTACGGCAACACTACGGAGGAGCGTCGACGCGGTTTTGGAGCTGTACCTCACATCAAACAAGATGCAATGGGTCGCGCCTTCTACGACGCTATCGAACAATTTGGCTTTGAAGCTTCAGCTCGCTTCTGGGTATCATACACTGCTTTGGTGGACGCTCTGGTTGAATACCCCCGTACTTATGACGTGGTGGGAATGGGAGGGGACGGCCTTAACGACACCTGCGACTTGATGCCCCTCCTTGGAAGGGAAGTGGTGCAGAGTGTGCTGTTCGGAGAGGAAGACGGAAAGGACGTGGAGGCAACAAGTGAGGAGTTGAAACTTGCAGCGCAACCTGGCTTTTGGAACGAGCGGTACTTCAGGAGTAGAATGCATGAAGCACTGAACCTGGTGTTATGGGCAGCTCTGGAGCATTACCTTCAACTGAGGAACGAGAAAAGCGGTAACGTCGATGGAGAAGGACCCTCTATTGGTCCCGTTTATCCCTTGCTGGACTGTTGCAGCGGTATTTTCTTCGACCAGCTACGACAAGAAGGAAAAGAGAAGCAGACCAACGGTGAACAGGAAGAAGCTGGCGGAGAAGAAACGGAGCCAAAACGACCATTAAGTGCGATGCTTCCGGAGCCGTTAGTGGAGCGGATAAAGGCTGGCAGACGATGCGAGAGCTGCGGAGCGTTCCATGCCAGAGACAGTCCCTTTGTGTTGGTATTCAACAAACCTTCCTCCTCCACGTCTCCCGCCACGACCGCTTCTAGCAGCAACTTAATACTGGCAGACCAGTATGACTGCAAAGAAGAGTATTGTTTCTCTTATTGTCCTTGCTGGTTCCTTATTGCTCTACAGAACAAAAATACAGATTAGAAGAGGATTTGTCTGAGTTGGTTACCCTTCATGTTTTTCCTTTCTCTTTGAAGCAGTTAGACAGCAATAGGAGGAACCACGACCACCGTCACGTTGTTCAGCTTTGGATTGCGAACAGAGTAGTGGAAGGTCCAACCATGCGCAGCAGCGCCAAACACTCCTTTCTTGTTGACAGCGATGAGGGCACCCTTGTAGTTTGGGTACTTTTTGTGAATGCGAAGGAGAGCGTCCTCCGCAGCAGCTGTGGGATCCATTCCGTTTCTCATGTTCTCGACGGCTTGGTAGGAAGGCAGAAACCTCATCATGACGTCCCCATCGCCAGTGGCTGCCGCCGCACCAACATCGTTGTCGACATAGGCACCGGCTCCAGCGATAGGCGAGTCACCCACTCGGCCGTCTATCTTGTGGTTGGCACCATTGGTGGAGGTGCCAGCAGCAATATTCCCATGGCTGTCCACAACGGCCATCCCTATCGTGTCGTGGTTGTTGATGTCGATAGCCTTGTTAGCAAAGGCTTGGTTCTTGTGGTGCTGGAGGTTGTCGGTGGGATGGTACGGTCCACAATTGGATTGTGGGTCTGGAGAGACATCCTGCCAGTAGTTCGGTTGGCAGTTGTTCTGCTTCCACTGTTCCCATATGCGGAAGGACTTTGGGGTGGTCAGACTCTCTTCTTTGAAGCCCATCTGTGATCAGATCACCTTCGCATCAGTTTGCATGAAGGAAGCGCCAATGAACGAGAGGAGCAAGAGAGAGAGAGAGAGAGAGAGAGAGAGAGAGAGAAAACTACCTGGATGGCAAATTTGGTGGCGTCTTCTCCAACTAGGAGGGTTTCTTCGGTATGTTCCATCACCGAACGGGCAACAGCGATGGCCGACTTTATCCGTTTAAGGCAGCCAACCGAACCGACATCATGGCTTGGCCCATCCATGACCATCGCATCTAGCGTTGTTTCGCCACTCTCATCGGGCGAACCGCCAAAGCCAACTGTGCCATCGCACTGTTCCTGTTCGCATACAGTGCAACCTTTGGAATAGTACAAGTAAGAGCCAACATTGAAAGGGCCGCAAATGGATGGGCGAGAAAAGAGACACCTGCAACGACGGCGTCAAGGCTAGTACCCTTTTCTGCCCAGATGACCTCCCAAGCCTTTTGCGTAGCGTTGGTGAAAGGCCAAGTGTTGATGACCACCGGCAAAGCGAAAGGGAGAGGGGGCTGTTGACCGTTGGCGACGCCCACGTCGTCCTTGTTCCACACCAACACAACCAGAAGGAGAAGCACCAAGGAAATGGCCGACGGCTTCATCTTTTCTTTTTTGCTTTTGCGGCCATAAAGATCTTTACACGTCGACATGGTGTTTAATTTAATATGTTTTCTGAAAACTGAGTGGTCGATCAGTTCAAAGATCACATGTGATCTTAACATTTTTTTGTTTTCTATTTTTTTAACTTAGGGCGTCGTAGTTGATGCTGGCCTCCTTCAACAAGGGCTCTGCTTCGTGATGAGGAAGGCGGTTGTAGGAACGTGGACGGCGAGAGGTGGCGCCACCTTTCTTGATCTTCTTCGCCGACCCTTGCCCTCTGTGCTGGTAGTACTCGTTCACTTTTTGCCAATCTTCTGGGAAGTTCAGCGCCATGAAGCTTTGCGAAAATAAGGTTGGTTAAGCCACGGAGAAAAGTCAAAGGCCTTTCCGACAAAAAATATATATATATATATATTGAGAGGATGGAAGAAGAAGGATACCTCTTTGCAGCAAAGTCAAACAGAAGAGCGGTCGGCACCAGCAACAAAACTGTTATCCAGAATACTGGCGCCCGTAAGAGCATATCTGTTGTGGAGTAAAGGAAAAACAAGAACCCAAAGAAAGCATTCTCAAAGAGAATCACAAAACAATGTAGAAAAAAGGATACATGGCACCCAATACATGCCAAAGGCTGCAAAAGGCAACACCGAATAGACAAGAAGGAATACAAAGTAGACGATGATGCTTCCCCAATACAATAAATGGTGAATCCATGTCCAATTGCTGTTGTGAAAACGAGCAATTACTGTCAACAACACAAAACCAAAAAAAAAAAGATGGAATGAGGTACTTTGTTTCCAAGGCTAACTTTAGCGTTACCACCAACACAACTACTGTTGAGATGGTAGTACCCAAGCACATCAGGTCGAACGGGTGACCGTGGTGGAGCTCTTGGCTGCTCAACGCGTAAATAGTTACAAAGAACGCAAAAGAGGCATGTATTACTGCGCTCACGTTCCACCAAAAATATGTCTGAGGGAGAGAGAGATTTAGCATTTAACGTAATCAACAGTGAGGAGATGTGAGACCTTAAAGTTGAAGGCACGGCCTCCTTGAGAACGAGCATAAAGCTGTGGATAACGAAAGAGGAGCTTTTCTGGCACGTCCTTATCGAGCAACCCCACAAGAATAATTGGAAATGATGTGAAGGCCATATTAAATAAGGTGATAATCCAAGCATCGAACAATGTCTAAAACCACAAATAGTTCATGTTAGCTTCTAGTATCACTTGGGTTTAGCAAAAAAGAAAGAAAAGAAAAGAAGTCTTAAAATGGTACCTGCCCAGAAAATCCATCGTAGAAAGAGTAGAAGAACTGAGGTAACGTAAATACAGCATTTCTATGAACGATGAGACAAAAAGAACGGTCTGTCAAATAACGAGAACGTTGCTAACGAAAAGGCTCCAGGTCACTTACTTATAAAAGAAATATTGTACTAAAGTGGCTATCCGGACATAGGCATACCGTCCATGCACCAGCAACAACTTGTTCAAGAACCTGTATAGATCGTAAGGAACAGGCAGAATTGGTGAATAAAGTGACTTAGCGTTGTTGTTGGGTTAAATAATGTGCTCGTACCGAAACTGAGGAATGGCATAGTCCGAAGAACGAGACGCCTGAGAACCTTCTCTGCCAACGATTCCAATGCCCACGTGAGCCTCTCGTATCATAGATACATCGTTGGCACCATCCCCAATAGCAAGCGTTGTGTGGCCGGTGCCCTTGATCAGCTCTACAACTTTCGCCTATGTCACCGTAAAATCAGAGTGAGAAGCAGACAAGTAGAGAGAGAGCAAGTAGAGAATGGAACTCACCTTTTGTTTCGGCGATACACGACAGCATATAACAGCTTTACACGCTTCGCTTAGCCTTAAGAAAGTTTGCTGTGTGCAGACATATTAGAGATGATGATGGAAACATCAGCGGTAGTGAAGCCTTCTAACCTTATGAGAGGAAAGTGCGTGCTTCAGTGATGTGCCATCCACAATGAGTGCTAGAGGTGCGTTTGTATCAGTTTTGGTCCCTTGTTGTGTTTGCTTCCTTCTGTACCGGCGGCAAGAGACGAGAGAAGAAAACAATCTTGAAACTCCGCTAGAATGTTGTGCAGAAGCAGATGTGCCGGTTTGTGCATCACTTTGGTCGTCTATATCTTCCAACGAACGCAGACGCTTCAATTGAGCTCCACAAGCCTCCACCGTAACGCAGTTTGTGAGATATAGCAACTTCATGGAAGAGTCGAGCACTTGGGAGCTATAACCTATGTTCACCGCCGTTTCTTGCTTGTCTCCAGTTAAAACCCAAATATTAATTCCCGCCTTCATAGTGGAAAAGAGAGTGAGCGAGTGAGTAATCCTTCCAAACAGCAGCAAATAAAGAAAAGTATGCACCTGACGTAAGGACTCCAAGGTCTGAGGTACACCCTCCTGTAACTTATCTTCCACCGCAGAAGCCCCCAATAAACTTAACTGTTGCTCAATATCTTCTGCGACAGCAGCAATCTTAGCTTCTCTCTCGTTGATAGCCATGCACGCCTCCTCATACCGTTCGAACCATCGAGAGAAACTGTCTCGTTGCAAAGTGGAGCTGGCCACTGCTAAAGTACGAAGCCCCATTGATGCATAATAATCCACAGCATTGGACACTTGCAACAAAATGGAATCTTCCTTGGAGGAGGAACGCACACGAGGGAATACCATGCTTTCGGCTCCTTTGCAGTATAGCTTGAGGTCGCCATCAGGAGTGGACACAATGACGGACATGCGTTTTCGATCGTTGTCAAAGGGCAGTTCCGCTAATACCTCGTAATCTCTTTGTTCTCCTTGTACATTGAGCGTTACTATGCTGTGCTCTCTCTGCAGCATTTGTTGTTGGTCAGTTTGCAATTATTGAAGGTAAGAAGAGGAGATTGCGTACGCAAACAAGTGTTACACCATAGCGCATAGCAGCCTTGACAAGAGCTTCTTCATCAGGCGAAGAGGCTTGAAAGCAAGGCACTGATGAAGACGATTGCACTTGATCCCGCAAAGTGGAGAATTGTGGCTTTTCGTCATCACTGCTGCTAAGTTCTTTTTCTTCTTCTCTTTCGTCTTCACTTTGGCCGTCGCGCATACTCGCAACATTATCTACAAAGACTGTATTACAAAGAGCAATCGCGATCAAGAACTCTACTACCTCTTCATCGTTGGCATGCTCTTGCAAAGGAAGTTCGTGCGACTTCGGGAGCAAAAGAGGAGAATTGTATTAGTACTTGTTCCACCTGCAAGAAGCAACAAGACCAAAAAGAATGTACCTTCATGGATACAGTTTGTTGGTGTGCCTCCTCATCTACTTTATCTTTTGTCGAAGCTACAGAGGCAGAGGTGCCATCAGCAATAACATTAGGGGCAGTACCAGCATAGAACATTCGACTTCCGATGCAACAACGTCTAAACTTGAGCTTGTTTTGAGTGAGCGTTCCCGTTTTATCCGTGAAAACATAGTCAATCTGGCCGAGTTGCTCCAACAAAGCAGTCGTTTTGACGATGATGGATTGTTTGCTGCGGGGACAGTATAAGTCGGGATCGAACTCGATGATGCGGCTTTGGAAGAACTTGACAAACTCGAGCGTTACGTAGAGCGAAATAGGAACGAAAACGTTCAACAAAACAAAGAATGTCATGACCTCTTTGAATCCTGAGGTTACAGTGGAACGAACCTTTCGTGGAAGCATCAGATACTTAGCTTTGATTCCTTCTTCAATCTGCAAATAAGAAGGTCAGCAGATCATCGAAATAACACAGAACGAAAGCAAACGGAAAGAAAAATGAGCACAAACCTCCCACCAAACGTTAAGAATGCCACCAATACCACAAAGTATAACCACGAACACGATAAGAGCCCACAGTAGCTTGTTCATGGTTCGCTCCACTTGGGAGAACTTCAAAGGGACACTCTTTTGATTCAATACAAGCTTTGTGTCTCTTCCGGTGTAGGCCACCACTCCTATCACGTATGGCGTGCTTACCAGCCGGGATCCCTGTTTGTTTGTCCATTGTCAAGAGAGTGCGATTGAAGAACAAACGCGAGAGAGAGAGAGAGAGAGAGAGAGAGAGAGTAGAAAGAGTGAGAGGGGAGGCGAGAGGAGCGGAGAAGACAAGAAAGAACTGAGCACAGTAGAGAAAAGAGAAAGGAAACATACACGAGGCAGCAGGTGAGAAGCGTTCAATGGACAGGTGAACTCACGGGCAGTAGAGCTTCTTCGGCTGCTAGAAGTAGGGCGTGTTACAGTTCTAGACATACGCTGTTGCATCTTTAGCCGTCTTTTTCGTTGAAGACTATCGTTACTGTCATCAGCACTAGGGCGAGGTTGAGATAAGCTATGTAGAGAAAAGTCGGAGGTCAACGCAGAAACGCTGCGATGACTGGAAGGAATGGGTTTGTGGCTAAAAGTTGCGTGAAAAGAGTCGAGATGGATGTTGGGCTCTTCGCAATGCAGCACCCCTTCCAAAGCGTATAGCTCTTCGTTGCTCATATTTGCCGTCAAAGGTACTGCTCGTTTTATCTTCTTGTTTGCTTCACTGTTTTTTATATTTTACCAATTAGGAGTGAAGAGAGAAGAGGTTAGAGAGGAGCAGACCCATCCAGGTTAGAGGTCTCAATGTAACATTGTTCATCATGACCGCCTGATTTGAGCAGTACAATGTCAGCCGGAAGTTCTTCTCCCTCGTTCACGCGAATAACATCGCCCACCGCTATCGCCTTTATTTGTTGTTTCTCATCGTCAACATCAACAGAGAGAGAGAGAGAGAGAGAGAGAGGGAGATACCTCGCAGGCGCGATCTACCCAGTGAATAGTGTCTCGAACCAAATCCTTTTCCATTACTTTGGAGAGCTTGCTATTCACCTCTTTGTCAGCTTTCCTTCGTCGCTATTTCCTCATTTTAGCATCAGCTTTTGCTGCTCAACAAAATACATTCTCGAGAAAACAGAGAAAAGAGACAAGAAGAAAGTACGTAGTCATCGATGCCGTCTTTCAAAGCAGTGACAAACAAGACAAAGGCAAGCGGCAGTATGCTAGTCCATGGCGTCAACGGTGCGACGTCGGGTACCACTATTTGCGTTGTTGGTTCACGAAAGAAGATAAGTAAGACAACATAAAACAACAACAAAAGCACAGAAGCATAAAAGTACGCTCAATGATGCACACTATCAAAAAGTAAAAGTTGGCTACTCTGTGTTGTTTTTGTTGTTTTGTTACGTCCACTGCGAGAGAGAGAGAGAGAGAGAGAAGAGAGAAGAGAGAAGAGAGAAGAGAGAAGAGAGAAAGAGAGAAAGAGAGAAGAGAGAAAGAGAGAGAAGAGAGAAGAGAGAAGAGAGAGAAAGAGAGAGAAGAGAGAAGAAGAGAGAGAGAGAACTAGAGAGAGAGAGAGAGAGGAGAGAAGAGAACTAGAAGAGAGAGAGAGAGAGAGAGAGAGAGAGAGAGAAGCGAACCGTCGAAACTGTTCGTAGAGGTTCAGGAAAATAAAGCTCCACCAGGTGTACTTGGTGGTGGTCGTTCGGTTGGTGGGATAACCCAACCCGCTGTTCCGCCGTTGGTCGTTCACGTAGACCACCCGGCCATTGCCACCGCCTCCGCCTGGGCCTGCTCCCCTCTCGTCCTTCTTCCTGCCCCACTCTCCCTTCTTCTTGCCACCACTTTGCAGCGAAGTCCGTCTGTGCTTCTTTTTGTGGTTGACATCCGTGACTTGGTGGTGGTGGTGCAGCGGCTGGGAGGGGGCCGGCGGAGCGTGTTGTGGCGGCTTATCGCTCTCCTCTTCTTTCTCCTTTTGCTTTTCCATCGTTTTCTTCTTCTTCTTCTTTTTTTAAAAAAATATTTCCCTGTCCTGATACTGCTTCGTGCTGAACGTGCAGCAAAGCGATCCCCAAAAATATTTATAATTTTCTTTTCTTTTCTTTTCTTTTTACTTTTCTTTTTTTTTTTGAATTTTTTTGTATTATTTATTATTCAAATTATTTTAACTATAACTAAAGTAAAGAGGAGGAGGAGGAGGAGGCGGTCTCTGGAAGAAAAATTCCTAACCAAGATGGAGAAGAAGCAAGAGGTACCACCACCACGGGGGGCGTGGAAGAGGCTGTCGGAAGAGGACAAAGCGGACCTCGCCGCCAACTTGCTGCCCAACCTTCCTTTTCCGTGGCCTCTGGCGAGCGTTCTCTACGGCGACCCTCCTCCTCCTCCTGCTGCTGCGGCTCCTTGGGGCCAGGACACGCGCACCCGCTGCTCCGCTGCTCCGACCGCCACTCAACTGCACACGTGGTGGCTGTGCTACCGTCACCCTGACCCTGTTTCTTCTCCCATTCAAGGTTCTCTCCTCTCTGCTCCTCTCTTCGTTCTCTCCCTTCCTCCCCTGGTTAACGGGCGTAACGTTGTCAAAAGCGGCCATCAGCTATGACACCAGAGATCACAAGTTCACGACGTTTGGCACCGATGCCGAAGCGATGCGACGCCTGTTGGACGACATGGAATACCCTCTGCCCTTCACGTTGGACGAGGCGGGCCGACCCTGCGAGCCAAGGCTCGTCTTCAGTGCTGTGGATGACGTTCTGGTGGAGCCTCTTCTTCAGCACCTCCGACAAAATAAACACAAGCTGTTGCCTTCACCCTCATCACCACCAGCCAAAGAACTAAATGACTTGCATCACGAGAAGACAGCGATAGAAGGCGAAGAAGAAGACACAGTGGTGGGTCGCTATCAGTGTTGGCTACTTCACAAAACGGACGAGTTCCAAAAGGTGGTGCCACGAGACTTGCCTTCTGGCTTTTATGAAGGTTGGCCTCTTTCTCTGTTTTTGTTTTTGAGTGAGAGAGCGAGAGAGAGAGAGAGAGAGAGAGCCTTGAATGGGAGGGTGGAACGTCAAGGGAGAGAAGAGAAACTAACCTGGGAAGCAAAAAGGAATGACGGAGGAAAATGATGTGGATCTGATCAACGAAACATGGACGTATCGATCAGCAACCAGCAAAGACAACATCCGAGACTGCGTTATTCACCGGCCGACGCGATGCATCCGCCAACAACCTTCATCATCAACATCCACAAACGAGAGCAACCAACTTGCACAAGAAAGTGGACCGATATGTTGCTGGAGTTTAGTACGAACGGACTTTCAAATAGGAATGACCTATACGATGCCTTCTTGCAGAAGACTAGGACTTGCTCAAAGAGTTTTATGGTGGGTGGCCGCTGATCTGCTCGCTCAACAACAGGAACGAGTGCAACAGATGTCGCCAGTACTGTTGGCAACCCTTCGCAAACGAGATGATGGAGCGCCGGTATTTCCCCTTACTCCATTTTGTTACATCCATCCGGAGAACAAAGCTTCCCAAGCTATGGTCGCCTCACTTGGCTTCGAGTGCCTTGCTCACTCTTCTTGGATCATTGCGTAGGTCTCGTCGTCCTTTTTTTTTCTTTTATCATCCCTCCTGTTCACTCGGATTTTCCCTAAACAAACAACTTTTTTGTTGTTATTCTTATATTATCGTTATTCTCTAGAAGGAAGTAAAGGTAACAGTAGAAAGCGATTTGGATGAACACCCAACAAACGACTCCGCTGCAGATGAAGGAGACTAGGCAGCGCTATTGCTGCAGCATCCAATCCCACTTCGTGTGGTGCCTTGCTTCTACCGTTACTATCAACGCTATCGTCTTCTTTATCCATTGCCACGGTGTTTTCCCCGATGGGAAGAGAAGGAGATGAAGAGGAAGAGGAGGAAGAGGAGGGAGAGGATGTTGCCAAAGAATCCGACAAGTTAGTTCCAGTGAAGAGATCTATCAGCTTTGACTTGAGAAGCACAAACTCATCTTGCGAGATACGCCCTTGTTGATGATTCGCGTTGAATCATTTTAGAGAAAGAAGAGCCATGGGAGAGAGAGGGAGAGGGAGAGGGAGGGAGAGAGGGAGAAAGAGAGAGAGAGAGACAGAGAGAGAGAGACAGAGAGAGAGACAGAGAGAGAGAGAGAGAGAGAGAGAGACAGAGAGAGACAGAGAGAGACAGAGACAGAGACAGAGACAGAGACAGAGACAGAGACAGAGACAGAGAAGTCTTGAAGGAGAAACCTTGCTGATGTAGAGCAGTGAGATCTTTGAGATGTTGCCATGCTGCATCTTTCGTTTGTTGAACGGAGTGGTCGGAGTTAATCTTTCTGTCTATCTCTTCAGCTTGTTTTTGTTGCTGGTGATGTCGAAGTGGTGGTTGTTTGTCCGTTGATATGGAGCGAGACCGAGGAAGTGGAGCAGTTGCCTTTGCAGAGAAGATCTGATAATTGAAGTAGGTTCTCTCCACAAACGTCCTCTTCTTCTTCTCTTTTTTCACCCTGTTGCTATTCGGTAGGTTCGGTTGCATCACGTTGGTTTCATCAAGAATGTTCTTTGTTTCTATCACAAAGTGTTGAGTTGGCACATAGAGTTTCTTCGCACTGGCGCTGCCTCCATCGCTCCACAAAGGGTGGGTGTACGCAATGGACACGGTTACTTTGCACAACTCCACGTTTGATATCTCTCGCATCTCGTTGCTCCTCTCCAGTCCGTTGCCGCTGGCTTCGTGCACGATGTCTTCAGGCAGTGCACCGTTAGCCAACCCATTATTTCGTTCTGCTTCTTCGCGAATGCAGGTGGTAGTTTTTGTACCTGATGTAAGACCATTGCCGTTTATGGCTGCTCCTTCTAGAACTAATAAACCCGATGCTCCTTCCTGATCTTCCTTATCGTTCTTCTCATAGCCACTAACTCCCGTGTCATTCTCTTTTTCATCAATCTGGGCTTTTGACGTCGTTGTTAGCGTTGGTTGGGAGTCGCTCCGAGGAGTTGATGGAACAGAATTCCGAGGTTGGTTGCCACCTCCCATTGTGCTCAGTTGTTCCTGCAGCTCGTACAGTTCTTCCTCTACTTGACGAAGGTTCCTATCCATGGAGGGCAGTCTTTCCTTGTAGGGTCGCAGCATCTCGCTCACTCGCTGCTCTTTTTCTTTCTGTCTTCTCAGACGGGCGCTTTCTATTTTCTCCTCAAACTTCTTCATCATTTCATCCTGAAGCAATACGTCTGCATCCATCTCTTCTATCTGTGCGTAGACTTTTTCAAAGTCAACCAGAGCTACCTGTCCGTCGTAGCCGTTGTTGATGGCTGAATCCTCGATATCAGATGTGTGCTGTTCGCCGGTTTCCACTTTGGTTTCTGGACTGTCGGCAATGTTGTAGATGGTGGACTTTTTGTCGGCAGTTAGTGGAGAGGAGGGAAGCACTAAAGGCGAAACCTCCTGTTTCAATGCTAATGAGGTGAAAAGGCTGTCCTCTTTGTCTTTGACGTAAGGATGGTTGTCATGTTGATTATTAGGGTTTGCTTCTATGTTTGCTTGCATGGTGTCTGCAAATGCTGTGTCATCCTTGAACAAAAGAAGTGATGACTGTTTAGGCGATAGGAGTGGTTGCGAATGAGAGGAGGAAGGCTGATTCTGACAATGAGGCTGACGCGTGATTAGCCCTGCAAACAATTCCAATCCCCCCTCTCCCTTGCATCCTTCTTCCAACGAAGGGCGTTGACCATGAGCCTCTTTTCCTGCCTCTCTTTCTGCTTTCGTTTGTTGCTGTCGGTGCCCTGCGTCTTTGTGAACCATAGTAGAAGGAGAGAGCAAGATGGGATTTTGTCGAATGGTAAGTCCAGCAAAGAGATCAGTACTTCGAGCGAATGCAGCACGTCGTGCAGCATCGGTGTCTACCAAACATACGATAAAGCCAAAGCCTTTACGATAATGCCGTCGCAACAAGCGTCTTGTTCGCTTGCTCAACTCGAAACATGCCCGCCTCTCGTCTCTTGCGTCTGCATTATTGTCCTTCTTTGGACGGGAGGGAGCAACATGTTGCAACAATTGAGGCAGGTTCTCAAATACCTGAAAGGCTCCAGAAGATGCCCTTTCTTTCCACTCTGCTGTTACTGTTTCTCTTCTTGCTCTTCTCAATCGTCTTCTTGCTCGTCCTTTCTTTTGGAGATTTGTCTTTTTGAGTTGACGGAGCTCCTGCTGATATGTTTCAGAAACATCCGCTGCCCGAGGACAAAAGTTCAGTTCCAGTTCTCGCAAAGTGGCTTTGGTTGCTTCCAACTCGTACATCACGAGGTCTCGTTCTTCTTCCACTGCTTCGTCTTCTCTCTCGCTAATGGCAGCTTGAGTTCGCTCTGTTTTTTCATCTGACGCTGACGTTTTGAACTGTTTACCTTTGAATAGAGGCATATCGCTCGAACTGCTATAGTTACAAGCCATTTGTAACCGTTGATGTTCTCTCTTTCTTCTCCATCTTTTGTTGTTCTGCTGCTCGCTGGTCGCGTTCTGAACGAAGAGGCTCTCTACCTTGCTAAAAACCTTCCGCATGGCCCGTCCGTCCATCGATACCACTTTGATGGAAGGTCGTACACCGCTCTTTCTGTGGGAGTTGCTCCATTTAAGGTGGTCAGAGTTCGGGACGGGCAACACCAGAACACGACTCGTGGTATCGCTATCGCTGGACGTCATCAGATAGAAAGTCGAGCGCTGTAAGGTAAGCTGCTGCTCTGCATTCGCGGTCGGAATGACAACCAACGAAGAGGGACCAAGCAGCAACACTCCGCCCTCCACCAGCATTTCGTTTTTTCCCTCTCTGCTGCTGTGCGTCCCTTCCTGAATTTGCCTCCTTTTGCCCATAGTACTTCCTTACGTTCGATACCAATTCATGTCAGTTATGTTTTTAGGATGGTGTGCCGTAGGTTCGACACCCACTGCTTAATATCTGTTTTTTTTTTGTGTGTTAGTCTTCTTCCTCGTCATCGCTTTCTCCCTCTTCATCGCTCTCTTCTTCTTCTTCGTCCTCGTCCTCTTCGTCATCTTCATCCTCGTCCTCGTCCTC
Source organism: Balamuthia mandrillaris (assembly GCA_031835245.1). Classification (NCBI taxonomy): domain Eukaryota; phylum Discosea; order Longamoebia; family Balamuthiidae; genus Balamuthia; species Balamuthia mandrillaris. Next base: position 224,001 of record JAVKOQ010000053.1, on the reverse strand, counting down.
ATCCTCGTCTTCTTCATCATCATCTTCTTCGTCGCTGCTAAAGGACGGCATCAAAAGGTTCCGTCGATTAGCATGGTTAGGATTGGCAACCATCAGATCGTCTTCACCATCTGCACGTGTAACATATTAGTTTAAATAATGCAAAATGAACGATGTAGAATGATATTGCAAACCTTCTGATCCTTGTTTGTTCTTTTCCTCTAATTCGCGTTCGCATTGCTCCAACCACTCATTTTGCACCTGTACAACCTCCGCGCTAGTTTTGCATTCGGCATACTTGTCCAGTAATTCCCTATCGTCGTCGAAGAAATTATGAGTGTGCACCAAAGAAAGGGAGAGAGAGAGGGAGAGAGAGGGAGAGGGAGGGAGGGAGAGAGAGAGAGGAAGAGAGAGAGGAACTAACTGATTGAGCTCATAAAAGGCATGGCCCCACGTAAACTTGCTCATGATCTCTTCGGCTTCTTCTTTGAAGCCAGTGATAAACAGAGTGGCAGCAAACGCCTCTGCACAAGAGAGCTTCAATGGCCGTCCATAGTTGATCGGATTCGCAGCAACGAGATATGGCACTTTGTTTGAAATAAGGTTAATATGGCGCTGAGTGGTGATAAACGCAAAAACAACAATAGACTTACAGAGGCGATGTTGCCCAGCCCTCATTTTAGTGAAGGGAATGGACTCCAGCTTGGCCCATGAGCAATCGATGGCGGATATGCCGCTTACCTCCACGTGTGCTCTATCTTCCGCAGAAATGGCTCTTTGTCCCATTGGGCTGTAGTTTGTGTTTTGGAGGTGGTCATAACCAGTGTTTGAAGAAAAGGAGGGAGGAACTCGAAGGAGCTTGAAACCTCAATACCACGCCCTGAAACGGCGTGTTAAGGCGAAGGCACTTCACGTAGCCCAGACGACTCAGTTTGCGGCCAGTACATTTCTTAGAGTCGCATTGCCCAAAGTCCTGTTTGTGACACAAGTTCGTTAAATGGTTGTGGTGTGAGAGAGAGAGAGAGAGAGGGGGGGGGAGAGAGAACGAGAGAGAGAGAGAGAGCGAGAGAGAGAGAGCGAGAGAGCGAGAAGACGAGAGAGAGAGAGAGAGAGAGAGAGAGAGGGGGGAGAGAGAATGAGAGAATGAGAGAGAGAGAGAGAGAGCGAGAAGACGAGAGAGAGAGAGAGAGAATGAGAGAGAATGAGAGAGCATACAACAGCGTACCCACATGGCAAGCCGAACAGGAAGTTTTTGTGGCAGGGACTTGTTAAAGCCTTTGCCTTTGGGAACTGCATTTCTGTTCGCCGAGCAACAAAAAAAAAGAACCAACCAAAGAGGAGTCAGAGTCAGAAGCAACGAACCAAGGTGGTTGAGCGGCGAGAAGGAGGAGGAGGAGGTACGCAGTACTTTTTGGCATCTCGTTGCTTGTCTTTTCTCCGTTTACCGCCTCGGCCGGCTTCCACTCTTCCCCCTCCCCCCGCCTCGCGGGTTCTTTCCCTTTCTCGAGTTCCCTTGCCTCCTGCCCTGTTGCGGCCCATCAATGGTGTCGTGCTCCTCTCCCTTCTTTTCTGTTTTCTTATTTCTTTCCAGGTTCATCATTCCATGACGACATGAAATTCTTCACCTTAAATTCCGATCACTATTGATCAACTTTTGAAAAACAATTGGTGCATCGGCTGCCTGAAAATAAAAGAAAGGGAAACAACAAAAAAAAAAGGGGTAGCACAGGTGCGGTGGTTGTTGCGCTGCAGAACAAGCGAGCCAAGCTGATCTGCTGTCATAACGCACCTCGCCATGGACGCCAAAGGCAAGCGCAAAAGGGAGGAGGCAACAGCGGAGGAGGTGGACAACGACGAGACCGAGGCAGCACAGCAGCCCTCCCCTCCGCGCCGCATTCGGGGGAGCACACCCATCATGCCCTACAAATACCTCAACGACCCTGTCCATGGCCTCATCCCTATCCACGAAAAGCATTTCGAAATCATTGACACTCCCATCTTCCAGCGGCTGCGCGATTTGAAGCAGCTGGGAGGAATGTACCTGGTATTCCCAGGGGCCTCCCACAACCGCTTCGAACACTGCGTGGGGACGTGCTACTTGGCCGGTCAATGGATGCAGCACCTCTGCAAGCTGAACCCTGGGCTGGCCACCGAGAGGGAGATGTTCTTGGTGGAGGTAGCAGGCTTGTGCCATGACCTGGGTCACGGCCCCTTCAGTCACACCTTTGAGGGAGTTATGAAGACTCTCTGTAAAAACGTGGGAGCGCAGTTTGAGGAATGGGAGCATGAGAACTTGTCAGTGGAACTGCTGAGGTTGATCAACGAGGAGAAAGGGGTGCTGAGCGAGGAGGAGTTGGACAAGGTAGCTCATATGATACGTGGCAAGGTTTGGAACGACGACCCAAGAAAGTTCCTCTACCGTATTGTCAACAACGAAAAGACAAGGTTTGATGTCCTTCTCTCGTTCTATTCTCACCTTGTTTCTCTTCTCTCTTTTGTGTCTTTTTGTTCTTGGTTTATTCTGACTAACACCACAACCACAGCATCGATGTAGACAAGTTTGATTATCTATCAAGAGATTGCAAGAGTGCGGCCTTGCCTCTTGGCTTTGACTTCAATCGATTGATAGAGTTCAGCAACGTGGGCGATGACTACGAAATCGTCTTTCGCCCCAAAGAAGCCTACAACATTTACCAAATGTTCAACACGCGATTCGCCCTTCATCAGCAGACGTACCAACACCCTGTGGTCAAAGGAATAGAGCTCATGATATCTGATATCTTCCTCATGGCCAGTCGATACCTCGCACTGGAGGACATGATTCGGGAAAAGGACTATCGCTACTATGCCTCCCTCACGGATGGTATCCTTCGTGAGCTAGAACGAAAGAGAATTCAAACAAACAGTAGACAAGCAGAGAACGACGAAGAGGAAGCTCATAACCTCGCGGCTGCTAGAAACCTCGTTCTACGGATGCGCAACCGAGATCTCTACAAGTTTGTTGCGGAGAGAAAGTGGTTGGACCAACAAAAGGAGATGTCCATGGCGGGAGAGAACCTCGACAGGTTCAACAACGAAATCACCCAGTTGTTGGTTGTGAAGATTAAGTTCTTTGCATCCGCTGGACAACCTCCCTTCAAATCAGAGTTATTTGCTCACTCTGCCTACCTCACCACTGCTGAGATAAGCAGCATGATTCCACAAGGACTCCCCTGTGACACGTTTCTCCGGCTCTACGCCAAAGATACCTCCGATGCTGATCGCATCCAACAAGCCGTGGAGGAGTTCCGTCAACTGGATGCATCGCATCTCTCCCCGCTGAGAGTCTCGGAGAAGACCACCCGTCAGCACCACCTTGTTAAAGTGCCAAGCCGTGCAAGAAAACTGAACTGTGATGATGGACAGAACACCTAAGTTTCTCTGAGAAACGGCAGCATGTAAATAAAACTTGGTTCATTCATCGGTTGTTTACTGTGAAAGGCAAGAACCAGGACCTGAAGGTGCAGTTCTTGCTTGAGCGTTATTTGTAGGAGCTGCTGCAAATCCTCTTTCATTCAACAAACTGTTGTTGTTGGAAACAACGTTAACAGGACATCAGCAGAGAGAGAAAAGGGAAAGAAAAGGAGGAATGAAACTAACCATCGGAAACGTTCCAGGCGAGGCAAGAACTCGGTGGTGTCGTTCTGGGAACTAGGACTCCACAACCGTTCTGCAGCGGCGGCAGCACGAGGCCAAATGGTTTGGAAGATGTCGCTCGTGTCGACGGTCTCACCCCACATGCAGACCTCTCCTCCCAACACAAGCGCCTGTTGCTTCGGGTCTGTGATGTACTGGAATGGCTCGTTCAGATAAAACTGTTGCCATGTTGTTCCTTTGGATTGTGTTGCTTTTAGTCATTTTAAACCTCCAAAGAAGAGAAAGAACAAACCTAAATGATCCAAATACCACACGTCGTTATTGGAAAGGATGCCACGATAGCCAGCAGCCACGACTCTGGCCAGCGTCTGTTTATCGAGCCAAACATGGATGACGGTTCTCTTGTCCAACTTGGTACCAAAGTGGTTGAAGACCTCTTCCCAGTTGACAGGAGTGCGTTGATAGGCAATAGCGATGTCGTGAGCGCGTTGCACAAAGTACATGTAAGTATCATCTGTTGTGAACTTGTGCTGCTGCATCCAGGTGGAGATGGCTGGCGATTGGGACCAGCAGGACGTGTCCACTTCGTCGCCGCCCAAGTGCAGAAAATCTTCAAAGAAGATCCCAGAACGGCTAGCCTTGCCTGTAACATCAGCCAACAATCCAGCTATTACTTCAAAAGTCTTTTTGTTGAGGGCAAAGATGATAAGTTGTTGAATGAAGCAAGGGCAAGGGAGAAAGAGAAAGAGAAAGAGAAAGAGAAAGAGAAAGAGAAAGAGAAAGAGAAAGAGAAAGAGAAAGAGAAAGAGAAAGAGAAAGAGAAAGAGAGTAATATCAACCTTATTTGTTGCTGGGTTCAATGGTTGGTTGCAGCTTTGGCTAGGGCATATTTCAGGATAGCCGGCGCACCATGAGCCTGCATGCCCAGGAACATCAAACTCCACCTAATCAAATTTGTTAGGAATAGAAAATATGAAAAACGAAGAGATCAGAAACAAGAGAAAAGACTGTTAGAAGAGAATGTACCATTACACGGACGCCACGTTGGCGTGCGTACTCTACAATGGAAGCAACGTCGTCCAAAGTAAACCTTTCCATCGGGCTGTAAGCACCGTCCCAAAGAGCTGGAAAAGACGCGCTCTCCAATGGAAACGATTGTGTATCGGTCATGTGCCTATCAGATAATAAAAACACAGAGCTCATGAGACCAAAAAAAAAATCTAAGGAAAGAGAGGCATTAAACGTTACCAATGCAAGACGTTGAGCTTGGCATGCGTCATGGAGTCAACCACACTGCGAAGCGTTCGCAACGGCTCGAAATGGCGTGAGGTGTCCACCTTTTATACATTATTTTATCCGTAATGAGCAACATGAAGTAGAGGAGACGAACGAGCAAAACGAACCAACAATCCACGATAAGCAAAGCGTGGCCCGTCTTGAATCTGGATAGGAGCATAGGCTATCTGATAAGTTCTAGTCGAAAAGTTAAAGGCCACCAACTGGCTGAACGTCTCCAGGCCCCTCAAGGCTCCCCACACGGTCTTGGCGGAGAGCTGAGCGGACGAAGCAGACGACGAGGGAATGGTAAGCGTGTAGTTCTCAGAGACGCCATGTTGCAGCGGAGCACTGTTGTCCTCCACCGTCACTTGCAAGCCCGTCAAACTGACCAGATCTTCTTCTTTGTTGTTGCTGTTCTTACGACGAATGGCAGAGGAGGAAGAAGAGGCGTGATCAAAGATCAGCTGCTTGTAGCGTTGGAAAGCGGCCGTCAAGTCATAATTTGGAGTGGCGGCAGTGAACTATGGAAGTGAGGGACGTAAGAAGCAGGAAGGTGGAGTGGAGAGAGAAGGGAGAAGAGAGCAACAAACCTGAAAGGAGGAGGCTAGTTCCACGGTGGTGGAGCCAAATGACATGGCAGCAGGCTTGGGAACCAAAAGAGGGCCGCCAGCGGCACTTTGTTTCAGTTCAGCGTTGTGGTCCCCAACGTTGTTGTTAATGTTGATGCTGAGCAGGGGCTGCGGCTGGCCGCCATGCTGTAGTTGCTGCTGTGGGAGAGCGAGCACCGCCGTTGCCGCAAGGCAGACCACAACCAGCAGGCCAACCACCAAAGAAACGCCACGAAGAACCATTGGGTTATGTTTGTGTCGTGTTAAAAAACAATAAAGGGGAGGAGAGGAGGGCCAAAGAGGCGTGCTCCTCCATCTCATAACACAACCCTTCAATAATTTGGTTGGTTCTCCTCGAGTCATTTCCAGGTCCAACGAAAATGGTTGAACACGTTCTCTCGTTAGGGGGGTTCGAAAGCCATAGGAATGGAGGGTTGTGCGGCAACGCTGAGCTTAACTCTCACAAAAGAAGGCAAGGGGTGTTGCATGGAGGTTGTGCGTGTGACGCGTGGGGAAGAGACAGCTTGCAGCGCCGCCAAGAGACGCTTTACACAGCACGCCCCTCTGCGCCTTCGTCTGGGGCAAAAAACTGTCCATCTTCCAGATGGCTAGGTCCCCGTCGACCATTATTTGGAGTGGAGAACTTGGGGCGTGACTTGGATGCGGTGCGAGGCTCGGACATTGTTGCACCTTGGTCGCGTCCTGCGCATTACCTCACCTTTTCGCATTTTTGGATAAATCCTACTCACCCACAAAGAGAGAGAAACAGAGAGAAGAGAAGAGGGAGGAACAGAGAGAGAGAGAAGAGAGAGAACAACAACAAGAAAAAGAACAAAATTGTTTTTAAAAGCTAAAAAACATAACAACACAAAAACACAAAAAAAAGGTGAGTGACAGTCAGTTGAGGTGGCAGATGAAAAAAAAAACACACAATAAAACAGATCGGTCAGTGTTGGTCGATTTTGTTGAAGCTGGCATAGTGCCCAGGTGTCGGTGTTTCACTGCTGCCTCGCTGGAGTTTGGCGCGGGCCTCGTTGCTGTGGCTTCGAATGATGTTTACCACCGTGTTCTCCGCGTTGGGAAGTGCATGACTGGAATGGAGTTAAAACATGATTAGTGGGCTCATAAAGATAGAAAACAAGAAGCAACAAGAAACGATAGGATCAAGAAAGAAGTAAAAAATTACTAGAAGCTGTATAGCAAGAACAAATGTAGAGAGAGAGAAGAGAGAAACTACAAGAAAGACAGGAAAGCAAGAAACATACCGAAGAGTGTGAGAGAAGGCAGCAATCATATCTTTGAGGGTAGGATAGGTCTCCCGCTCTCCAGCAAACATGAAGCCACCGGGCACCGCTTGTATGAGGGCATGCTTGATGGCCTCTCCATCCTTGTAGGAAGCTGCAAAGCAACCAGATCGCGAACTGAAACGGATAAGGAATGTGCCGTGTGGATGATCAGCAAGAAGCTCTTCCGACTCGGAGGAAGATACATCTCCATGGAACCAACTAGTTTTATTCCAACAACAAGAAAAGTGAATAAACAAATGAGAAAGAGGAACCTTGAGTAAGAGAGTAAGAGGGAGAGAGAGAGAGAGAGAGAAAAACTGCAACAGAGAAAGAAAGAAATGAACCTTTCGCGAGGCAGATCCGAATTGAAAGGGAATTTAAGGAACACAGAGTAATGGTCGATGATATCCTCTAACGTTCCAAAGATTTTGGTGCCCTCTCCATCTTCCTCTTCTATCTTGAAGCCATCGGGCTGAGCGCTCTCGATGAGAATGTGCAAAACGTTGCCAGGGGAGTTGACGACGGCCAACGCGAAGGATCCGCTGCTGGAACGGCTGAACCTAATGAGAAAAGTGCCAATAGGTTGTTGTTCCAAGAGCAGTGTTGCTTCGCGAGATGATAAGAAGCCATGGAACCATCTAATACATTTGATGCAATTAAAAGAAAAATGGTAAGCAGCGGTGGAAGAAAATAAAAAGAGAAAGGGAGTTGAGGAATACACACGGAGAGAAGAATGTTCTTCGGAGCTATTTGTACGTTGTTTGTTTGTTTTTTTTTAAAGTCAGCAACTAGAGGGAAACGAATGAAGATAAAAAGAATAGAAAATAATAATGGGAAGAAAGAAGAAGACAGCGGAGGGAGAGAGAGGGAGAGCAAGAAATTACGTTTGCAATAATTTGAGGCAAAGGACCAAAGCCTTTGAGAAACTCGCTCCATTTGTACATGTTTGCAAAACCAGTTCCCGAGTTATCTATTTGCGCAATGTAAGAGAATAGACATTACGCCAAAAGCGAGAGAGGAGTAATACCTAGAACATGAATCAACAAGGTCCTATCGTCAAGCGTAATGGCGTGTCCAAGAACACCTTCCAATGCATCCAAAAAGACATTAATATCCACAAAGAATGTCTGGCAAACAGGAAAACAAAAACACAATAAGCTTCAAGGAAGGGATCATGGGAAAAAAAGGGAATTTGAGTAAAACCTCTTCTCCAAACAACTGTGTCCACATTCGCTTTCCTTGAGCATCTCGAATCATGTTCTCGGAGAGATGAAGCAAATGCTCCTGTCCATCCTCGAACACGTCGTCCGCTTCATACATGGTGGTCTTCGCTGCTGGAGTGTCTCCCACCGGCATTCGCGGCGTGACATCTCCATCATTCTCATCGTCATCCTCCTCCTCTTCCTCGTCGTCTTCATCCTCGTCGTCACCACCTCTTCCTTTCTTGCTGCTAGTTCTTTTCCTTCTTTCGTGTTCCTCGCCACCCTCTTCCTCATCATCGCTGTCTTTGGACTGCGTGAAGCCAGCAGAGACGGACGTAGGTGGACTACCAAACGAGTCAGTACACTCTGTCAAAGAGGACTGGTCCACATCGGAAGTCGTCTTGTTGGCTGAAGCAGTGGCAGAGGTCTTCGGCACATCGGCATAAGCCGTCTTCGGATAGCTCTCCTGGGAGGAAATAATTTTGCTGTCTTCTTGACCGGCTTTGATCGCAGTTGATGGTATTTCAGGAGGTTTGTTTAGCTCTTCCGCTGCAGTCGTTGAAGAAGCAGAAGCGGCAGCAGTAGTCTTTTTGGTCTTGTGTTTCTTCTTCTCCTTCTTGGTGGACTTGTCTTTGCTGTTGGTTCCTGCTGTTGTGGAGGAAGCTTTCTTCTTTTTCTTTATTTTCTTGTTGGCGTCTGTTGTTCCGGTTTTGCTCTTCTCCTTCTTCGTCTTCTTTTTGGTCGTCGTGGTTGTTGTCGCCGACTTCTTGGTGTTGGCATTCGCCACTTCCGTTGAAGAGGGGGGAGCGCCCGTGCTGTTGGCCTGGGCTTTGTTGGCGGGAGATGCGGCTTTGGCGCTGTTGAGCTGTTTGAGGCTCTCCACAAAGTTTTTCAGGTGAGTGTGAAGCGCAGCGTTGCATTGCTCCAATCTTCGCCGCAATCGATTGGAACTGAGTAATCTTCTTATCATTCCTTTCAAACAAAAAAAACAAATTGATGAAGTGAAATGAGATTACGATTGATTATAATTTAAAACAAGCGAAGGAAGAGGAGAAAAAAGACGAACCAGAGTCAACGTATTGTTCCAAGATTTGTTGATACTTGTCCAAAGTTTTGTAGACCTGTTCGAGCAGGTTGGTATCGATGTTGATCGCCTTTTTGCCTTTGAGCAGGCGGTTCACCACCACTTGCACCATTTGGATGGTGGTCTCGAACTCTTGCACCTGGTCCGAGTCCTGGTCCTTGAGAATAGCCATAATCTTGGCATTCTTGTCCGAACACATCAACAACAGCTTCTTGTCCATCTTTCTTTTAATCTATTTATTTTTCCTCCTCCTTCCGTTTTTTTTTTTTTTTTATTAGAGAGATTTTTTCCTTCTCCAAAATTTACGCAATGCGAGCGAGAGAAGAAACCGATTTGAAATCTTCTTCCCTCCTTCCTTCCTTCCCTTGTCTTCCTCTTCTCTCTTTTTTTTGTTTGCTTCTTTGGCGCTTGCTACGTTATTGTAACGTGGCCTGGTTCGAAATCCAAAAAAAAAAAAGGGGAGAGAGATGAGAGAAAGTGCTTCACTTCGCTTCACTAGCTCGGTCTTCTTTCCTTTCGTTTTTTGTGTGTGTGTTTGCACTGCGTGTGCGACTAGCTTATTTTTTTCCGTCCGGACGACCTGCCCTCACCTCCCCCCTTTTGCCTGCGTGCGTGTGTGCGTTTGTGCGTGCCGGTCTGTTGCAGAGGCAACGGAACAAAAAAAAGCCACGATGAGCCTATCTTCTCAATCACACAATGGTGCGTTATTCATTGGCGGAGGGCGTAATTCATTAACCCTACCACCGCCATGTTGGGTAACGGGCAAAGTCAATGCGGGGTCAAGCCTTCACCGAATCGCGATCGGGGGGAGTGATGTCAGCTAAAATTGGTTTTTCCAGGCGCCACGCAACGTGACGTCAGGTAGCTGACTGCGCTTTGGGCAAGAGCAAAGTTTGTAATCGTAAGACGATCCTTTTTGTGAGGTGCTGGTTCGTTTCATTCCGCTAAAAAAATGTCAGAAGAAAGTTAGGAACGTTTGCCCTTCTTGTTGTTGTCTCAACACGAGAACGAAGAAAAGACCTTTGCTCTTGGCAACAAGAACCCGAAAGTTAAAGGCGAGCGAGAAGGAGCGGAGAGGAGAGAAGAAGATACCGAAGATAAGGGAGGGCAAAGCTAAGTTTTAAAAAAAGGTATAGTCGTAAAAATAATGTCTTTCTTATTGTTTATCCACCCAATTGATTCAGCAAACGCTCAACCGCAGCAGAGACGTTGCCGCCGGTGGCCTGAAGGGCAGCCAAGTTGGCTTCCCTATTTATAAAGCCCATTTGTTGCAGCTGCTCCAGTTGTGTTGCGTATAGCGTCGCTGGATCTGTTTTGGTGTCAAGTTTTGTTGTAAGGATTGGTGGCTTAAATAACAAAGAGAGCAAGCGAGGGGGAGAGTGAGAGAGAGGGATAACGAGAAGAAACATACCAACAGCAGGTGTTGTCGTTCCAGTTGAAGCACCCCGCAATGCCTGTTGCAACAGACTCATCGTATCCAACGGCGATTGTTGTTGTTGTGTGGAAGAAGGGGTAGTTGTAGAAGGAGTAGAACCAGTTGTCGTTTGTGATGGGGTGGAGGTCGTGGTCGAGCCAGTCGTAGAAGTAGTGGATGAAGGAGTAGAGAGGCCAAAACCGCCTAATCCTCCCAATCCTCCCAATCCTCCTAAACCGCCTTCACCACCCAATGCGCCACCCAAACCGCCGAGGTTCCGCTGAAGGGTGAGCATGGCTTGGATGGTTTCTGGGTTCATTAGCTGCGCCATCACTTGAGGATTTTGGAGGAGGGTTCTTGCCATTGGGTTTGTGCTGGTTAGTTGTTGTACCATTGGATTATTTAACACCTAACATATAAGAACAAAATAAATAAATAAATAGGAGGTTTTTTTTAAAACCAAAGGAGAAGATGAGAGAAAGAGAGAGAGAGAGAGAGAGAGAGAGAGAGAGAGAGAACGAACCTCTTGAAGCATTTGAGGGTCAGAAAGAACTTGTTGAAACATCTGTTGCATGATGGGGTTGTTTTGCATCATAGAGAGAATTGCAGAAGGATCCATTCCAAATGGGCTGCCACCACTACCGCCAGTTGCTCCTCCTAATCCGGAAAACATACTGAAAGGACTGGCCTGCGTTCCTCCGCTGCTGGTTGTGGTTCCAGTTCCGGTTGTAGAAGACGTGGTAGACTCTTTAAAAAAAATAATAAAAAGTGAGAGGTATGAATAAGCAAATGGAAGAAAGAAAGGAATAATTGAAACATAACAAGAAAAAGAAAGAACAAACCAGGTGGAGCCCAAGGATTAGGAAGAGGATTTGAGTTGGGAGTGGGAGTGGCAGTCGAGGAGGCAGAGGAAGTGGTAGAAGCTGTGGAAGAAGAGGAAGAGGAGAAGAGGCTGGCAAACGGATTCGAACCACCAGTGGCAGATCCCGTCGCGGCGTTCAACATAGGCTCTTGGATATTGGTGTACATATTGCGAAGCGCGTTGAAACCCTCAGGCAAAGCCTCGATGTTGCTCAACGCTCGGTCGTAGTTTCTCTGCATTTCTCGCATGAGCTCAGGGTTTCTCGTCATCTCCAGCGTCTGTCGCAACACCTGTGGGTCGTTGAGCAGTTGCGCCACCTCAGGGTTCTGTTCCATGAGAGCTCTGATCTGGGGATTAGTGGTAAGAAGGCTGCGCAGCAGTTCAGGGTTGTTGAGCATGCTTTCCATGATGGGGCTGTTGAGCAGGCTCTGCATGCCCTGTCCTCCCATTCCACCCATGCCCCCCAGCCCACCAAAGCCACCCAAACCTCCTAATCCACCAAAGCCGCTTTGCTGTTGCTGTTGCTGTTGCTGTGGTGTCCGGCCTGAAGTGGTTTGGCTGGCGATGTTGTTGGAGGCGCCTCGCACCAAATGCACTGTAAAACCATCTTTTATGCCTGTTTTTTATTCGCGAATGAAGACCCAAAAGTATGATGTCAGATCAGAAGAAGTGATGTTAGGGAGAAGGCACGCGAAAAGAAAGAGCAAGCGGTGCACACTACCATAACTCTCAAGAGTCCGAGCATCTTTCAGAACGTGTCCTCCAAAGATGAGCCGTTGTTGGGCGGCAGGGATGCCTGACTTTTCTGCCACGGTTTCCTTAAATTCACCGACGGTCAAGCCCTCCTCCGCTTCCACCTCGTACTTTTGCCCAGTTGACGCCTTTATGTTGATAATCATCTTTTGTTTGTTTTTGTTTTTTGTGTGCCTTTTTTCCAAGTGTTCTTCCTGTTTAGCGCGCTACCACTTTTTTTTAACTGTTTGAAAAAAAATGGTTTGTGCGAAGCAGACGAGGGGCTTTTTTTTGGTTCCTTTCTTCCTCCGTTTCTCGTCTTATCGGCCCAAAACGACTTTTCCCTTTCGTGTCGACAATTGCCAACAAGCGGTGAAGTGGCTAAGGCGGCGCAAAGATCTGACACGACTTTTTCAGCCCCCTCAGAATTGTCTCGTGTCGTGCTTTAATTTTGCGGACATTGTCGACGCTCGCTTGTGATGATGTCATGATTGATCTCTTCGAAGGGCTGACGTGGCGATCTGCCCTTATCGGAACGGAACTCGGTAGAGCGATGAAGAAAGCGGTTTTGTACGAGGTGAAAGGGCGGGTGGCCCACATCACGCTCAACCGGCCGGAACGATTGAACGCCATCAACAACGACTTGAGAATCCAACTTCAAGAGAGTGTCGCACAGGCTAACCGAGGTACCCACTCTTTTTGAAAGAGATGATGCCAGCGACCATTACCACCAACGTTTTTCAAAGCATGATTGACTGATTCATGCCTACCTTTGGCTTGTCCGAAGCACAGATGACAGGGTGCATGTCATTGTGTTGAGCGGAGCTGGTCGTGCGTTTTGTAGCGGCTACGATCTTCGCATCTTTGCTGAGGGAAAAGGCGAATATGACGCCGTCCAGCAGGTTGATTTTTTTTTCGCTTGGTTGTGTTGTCATTTTGCTTTTGTGTGTGTTAAGGATGCAAAAAATAGACCATGCCATGGGATCCCATAGTGGACTACCAGATGATGGACCAGTTCACGCAGTCCTTCCTTTCGTTGTGGCGCTCCTACAAGCCAGTCATCTGCAAGATACAGGGCTATGCGGTCGCTGGCGGCAGCGACATCGCTCTGTGTTGTGTACGTACCTATATTTTCGTTGTTGTTCGTTGTGTGCTTATCTGTTGTGTTACAGGACCTCGTTGTGATGGCTGAGGATGCAAAGATAGGATATCCTCCTGCAAGGTTTGTTTTCTTTTTCTTTGGTTTACCTTCTGGATTGCGATGATCTGACCTGTATCCCTTTTATTCTTGATTATCTTTTCTTCTGGCTGAACAAAGAGTATGGGGTTGTCCCACGACGTTCATGTGGGTGTATCGTGTCGGCGCAGAGAAAGCTAAACGTATGTTGCTCACCGGCGATCTCATCAATGGCAAAGAGGCTGAAAAGATGGGCCTTGTGAGCGCTGCTGTTCCAGCCTCAGAGCTAGATGCCACCGTGGAGAAGCTTGCCCAACGCATCAGTTCTGTGCCCAAGAACCAACTGATCATGCAGAAACTCGTCATTAACAGCGGTACCCTTCTCATCTTCACTTTTTGTCTCCTTTCTCGCTCTCTCTATCTCTTGTCTCTCGTTCCGTTGTTTCTCTTGTTCTCTTGCTTATCTCTTTATCTTCTCTTTCCATTCCGCCATTGCCTGTTCTCCACAACAAAACAAGCATACGAAAATATGGGAATGAGAACAACCCAAACAATGGCCACCTTGATGGATGGAATAGCCCGACATAGCCCAGAGGGAGTTGGCTTCAAGGAACGCGCCGAGCAAGTTGGCTTCAAGCAGGCTGTGATCGAGCGGGACAGCGGGCGACCCATCACGTTCATGGCCAAAACTAAAGCGAACCTCTAACAGGAATGCTTTGGTTGACAGAGAGACAGCACCAAACGTTATTGGTGTCAGCAAAATCCTTTTAAAGAGAATGCTGATGTGGCATGTACGTTCACAGAAAAGAAGGAAGAAGAAGAAGAAAAAAAAAAAAGAAGGAAAGAGACCAAGACCAGCCGAACAACAAAGCGAACGGACATTTTACGACAACACAAAAATGGAGGCCCCTACAACGGCTAAGGCATCACCCATGGGAGAAGGGTCCACTGCCAGCAATGCACCAAAGACGGGTTTAAAGGTAATGCTGCTGTTTATTCTTGTAGATGTGAACGACTCCATTGACGGAGGGAGGATATCCTGTGGTTTTGAATAACAACGAAACAGGTGGCCGTGGTAGGCTGCACGCATGGAGAGCTGGACACCATTTTCGAGAGAATTGCCGGCATCGAGCAAGCGAGAGGCATAAAAGTGGAGCTCGTGCTCTGTTGCGGTGACTTTGAGGTAAGCATCTTTCTTGCAATACCTTTTTTTCCATGATTTCCTGTTTGTATTTCGTAGTTCACGTTGTGGTATTTCTTCCTCTTTTGAGTGTAACCTTTTTCTTCCTTCATTTATTTGTTTAGGCTTGTCGTAACGAGTATGACTTGAGTTGTTTATCGGGACCGAGCAAATACCATTACTTCAAAGACTTTTACAAGTATTACAATGGCGAGGCTGTTGCTCCTATACCCATCATTTTTGTTGGCGGTAATCATGAAGCCTGCAACCACCTGCTTGAACTGTAACTCCCTCTGCATTCTCTCTCTCTCTCTCTCTCTCTCTCTCTCTCTCTTGCTTCTAGCTTCTCCCCACTCTCGTCTCTATTTTGCCTTTTCGTTGGCTGCTTTGTTTTCTGACAACAAACAACAACAGCTACTATGGAGGATGGGCAGCTCCCAACATATATTTCCTAGGGTACAGCGGTGTGGTCAACTTCGGAGACCTCCGCATTGGCGGCTTCTCTGGCATCTTTAAGCACTACGACTTTGAAAAGGGTCACTACGAGGTGCCGCCCTATCGCGACGAAGGCAGCAAACGCAGCGCCTTCCACGTGCGCAACTATGAGCTGCAAAAGCTGAGGCTGTTGCGACAACCGTTGGATATCATCATGTCGCACGACTGGCCTGATGGAATGACGGTGCATGGTGACGAAGAGAAGTTGCTCCGGGACAAACCTTTCTTTGCGCAGGAGATTAAACAGGGTCAATTGGGGTGTAGGCACTATACGCAACTAATGCACATGCTGAAGCCCACCTGGTGGCTCTCTGGCCATATGCACAGTTATTTTGAGGCGCAAGTGCCCCATAACTTGGATGGTAGTGTGGAGGGAGGAGCGTCGTTCACTCGGTTTCTTGCTTTGGACAAGCCGTTGCCAAAACGACATTTCTTGCATGTTTGTTCTCTCTCGCTTAGTTCTGTTTGTTACTTGTTTGAACAGCACCTCTTTCTGACCATGAGAAAAAAAGGTGATAGACTTTCCAGACAAGACAGGAGGATCCAAAGAGCTTTCGTACGATTTGGAGTGGTTGGCCATTCTTCGCACCATGCATCCCTACTTTAGCTTCTCTGCAACACCTTTTGCTCTTCCCAAAATGTACCTTTGTTTCTTTACCTTTATTTCTTTCTGCTTGTTTATCATTTTCATCCCCTTTCTCATTCTCTGTCTGTTGTCGTTTTCTGCAGAAAGCAGCTATTGCCTAACTTAGAGAAGGAGCTGGTGGCAACCAAAAAGATAATGGAAGAAAAAGGAAGCTATAAGATCCCAACCAACTTTGAGATGACGGTGGAGCCTCATCGTTCCGTCAAAGCAGCAACGACACAGGCAGCAGCCATCCACTCTGTTCCCCAAAACACGTTTCACGTAAGCCCTCAAACAGAAGAGGTTCTGCAAATGTTGGGTTTGCCCAACCTTTGGCAAGCCTATCAACAGAACAACCACAGCAGCGCGTCAACAGGAAGACCGCCTTACAGAGGAAGAGGACGAGGGGGTGGCGGGAGTGGAGGTGGCGGAAGAGGTCGAAACCAACGGTGGCGTGGTGGAGGAGGTCACTGACCGAATCAGTACAAAAACAAACGTTCTACTCTTTTTCACTTTAGCCCGGAAAGCTGACGATACCCAGAGGACAAGTGGCAAGCATCCTCTGGTTGCTTGTTTCGGATAAGCCGGCGTCCTATCTTTTGTTGCACGAGTTGTTTCACCCGCGTCACCTCACGTGGATCTGCGATCGGATTACGTGGCGAAAAACAGGCCAATGGGAGATTTTCGCGCAATATCGGAACATTAAAAAACGGCGACGGGGTTTAAAAGCGCAGCAATTAACCAGAGCGGTGCTTTTTCTAAAACCCCTATTGGCGCTTCGTTTTGCCACTAAATTTCTAAGAAGACTCTCCCCGGTGTCCCAATAAAACCCCACGCACAAGCTTACTGCGCCAAAGCAACAAAACTTCGAAACAACAACAACAACAAGATGACAAACACCTTTGCGGAGCTGGTGGTCGGACTCTTGACGATGCCCTCGATGAACTGCCTCCCCTTCAAAAAGAAGAAGAAGAAGAGGGCCTCCGCTTTTGACTTGATAGAGACCGATGAGCAGCAATCGTTCGAATACTCCCCGCACCAACGGGCCTTCGTCTCTCCCCCTCTCGCCGAGCTGCTCTCCGAGAGAAGGCAAGTCCAGGAAATAGCGTGCACATAACCCCTGTTTCACGGCATCCTTCCCAACACTTCTACCCCTATAAGCCTATCAGGAAAAGCGGATATCTGAGTACTTTTGTTCCTATCCCCGATATGCCTCCTTCACGCGCCTCTATCCTCACCCATGGCAGTCGGTGCGTGCTACAGCACATTCTTCGCTGCCTCATCATCATTACCATGATGTAGGATTAGCGTGTATACAGCGAATCACCATAGCACTTCCCCCATTTCTCTTTGCCGCAAAGAAAAATTTGTAATACTATAAAATAAAACTCAAAAACATTTGAACCGCTTTCTGCATTCTTTTCGCCACCAAACAAACACATTGCACTGCTGGCTGCCTTTGTTTCGTTAAGAGAGAGGTGGGAGGGAACGAAAGGGTTCAAAGAGTATGTTATTGTGTTTGAGGTTACGTGCAAGAACGAAAGAGCTGGAGCACCTTTCCGCTCCACTTACATGATTCTCTTTAGTTCTAGGTAGGCGAAGCAGCCGCCAAAGCCCAAAAAGGCCAACATGATGCCCGCCAAACCAGAGGAGCTCGTCCTGCCGAGGTCGTCTCGGCCTCCGTAGCTGGCCAAGCTGCGCAACGCATAGATTGCTGCTCCAGCAATGCTTGCTGGTACATTTTCGTTGTTTGTTGTTTGATAGCAAGGAGTAGAAGGGCAGAGCAAGAAAGAGAAGAGAAGAGGAGAGAGAGAGAGAGAGAGAGAGCATTAAAGAGGGCAAGATAGAGCAGAGAAAACGAGAGCATAAGGACACTAACCTCCAACAATGGCTCTGGAAGTGTAGGACTGGGCTTCAGGCACGTCCATGGTGGAAGCTCCACACAGGATGGCAGAGGTAAGGAGAGGGAAGGTGCCATAGCCAAATTCTCGCTGCAACGTTTTGAAAAGCTGATAAATGGGAGCGTCCCTCTGTGAAGCGCGTAGGTAGAGCGTAAGCATAGTTGGCCCAACAACAACAGTTGGAAAAACAGGAAAACAACAAGAGCTCAAAACAACGTACACGTAGCATGTCCTCTCGCAGGGTGGAGTAGTAGTAGGCAAGGCCAATGGTGCCAACGCCAACGCCAAAGAAGCCAATCGAGGAAAGCACCGTCACGTTCTTGAAGTTGAAGAGGCCTGCAGGCTTGCCCGCGGGCGGTCTCACGGGCTCCCCTCCCCGAGCTCTAGCGGTGGTGTCCATCTCTCTTTTGGAGGCTAGTGTGTATGTTTAGGTGGTTTGTGTGGCAGCAGCAAAAGAAACGCCTCCGCCCTCCCCCCACTACGCTTTTGGAGGAGGTTTCTTTGGAAAAAAACGGCCGCTACAACCCTGCCACTGCTCCGCCATCGTTCTTCCTTCTGTGCACCAATTTCAAGTGGAATTTCTTTCGGTTTCAACGCTACTATTAGGTGGATTTGTTAGCATGTGGCTCATATGTCGGCATCGGTGGCATTCAACATTGGAGATGTAATAGGTTGGTCGAGTATTCGGATTGTCGGCAGGAAAGATTTGCCGAGGGGTCCCCCAGAGCACTTTCGGAATGCGGAAAAGAAGAAGAAAGAAGGAAAAAGAAAATAAAAAGAAAAGGGCTTTAGCGCACGCGACCCCCTTTAGAGCCACCAACTCCCCCCGCTGTTCTTCTTTTTCTTTTTTGGCAACACACTTTTTACTCTTCTTCCTTCTTTCCTTCCTTCCCGGTTCTATTTATTTATTTATTTAAACACCAAACAACAGAGCTATTCTCTGTTTTATTTTATTTATTTCCGTTTCAAATCAAATCAGTAGTGGTCCACCCACAAAAGAAAAAAAAAACAAAGACAAAGGAGATGGCAAAGAAAAGGAGCGCCGAAGAACTGAACGGGTGGGAAGACAAAGAGGAGAAAAACTCCGCCACCAAACGAGCCAACGGAGCCGAAGAACCCTCCAAGAAAAAGAAGAAAAAGTCCGACAAAAAAGAAAAGAAGCAAAGCAAGAAGCCCAAAACCTCAACGGCAAACGGAGAGGCCGATGACTCGATGGTCATCAATATAATCACCTCTTCCGCCTCCAACGGAAACGGCCTTCACTCGGACAAGAAAAAGAAGAAGAACAAAGACGACAAGAAAAAGGAGAAGACAGACAAGAAATCCAAAAAGAGCGACAGAGAGGAGGAGGAGGAGGAAGAGGACATTGAAACGCTCAACCACAAGAGAAAACTTTTGGCCCTCGAACACGCCGAGGTCGACGAGGATGAGGAGGAAGAGGAACCCGAACGGGACGAGGAGGAGCAGGAGTCGATCCCTCCCGCGACCAACATTGACGGCCCTCCCATCTCCAACTTTAGGGTTTCTCCTGAGACCGTGGAGGTGCTTCGCAGCCGCGGCTTCAACGTCCTCTTCCCCATTCAGGCCCAAACCTACGACCACATCTTTGACGGCAAGGACCTTATCGGCAGGGCCAAGACGGGCAGCGGCAAGACGCTCTCGTTCGCCTTGCCGGTGGTGGAGAGGCTGCAGAACCACATGAAGAGCGAGACGGGAGGCGAAAGTTTGAGCGGCTATCAGCCGAAACGAGGAAGAGCTCCTCGTGTTATTTGTCTTTCGCCGACGCGTGAGCTGGCCAAACAGATTGCCAAAGAGTTTGATGCTATTGGTTCGTGTAACTTTTTGTTTCTTTATCTCCTTTGTGTGTGTGTGTGTGTGTTTTTTTTTTTTGCAAATAATGCGAGCAGGTTTTAACAATGACTCAACAATAGGGCGATATTTAACAACGGTGTGCATCTATGGAGGAGCTCCCTACGCACCACAAGAGAACGCTCTTCGCATGGGCGTGGACATAGTAGTAGGCACCCCCGGGCGTGTCAAGGATCACATTGAACGTGGCACTCTCCGCTTGGAAAACATCGAGTACGTCATTCTGGACGAGGCTGATGAGATGCTCAATATCGGTTTTGAGAAAGACGTGGAACAGATCCTTTCTAGCGCTCCTCCTCCCGAGCGCCGTCAAACTCTTCTCTTCTCGGCCACCATTCCTTCCTGGGTTCAAAGCATCGCTCGCAAGCACATGCGTTCCTCTTCCTCTAAGGATGGAGTCTGTGTGACAGTAGACTTGGTGGGTGAGTCGAGGCACACGACGCCAGCGCAAGTGAGGCACATGGCCATTTGTTGCCCGCCCTCCGTGCGTCAGGCCACACTGGCTGATGTTGTCAAGGTCTATGGAGGCAATGGCAGAACTATCGTCTTTGCAAACACCAAAGCAGAGGCCAATGAGCTGGCCCTTCAATCTTCGCTGAGGAACGCCTGTCAGGTGCTGCATGGAGACATTGCGCAGGCTCAAAGAGAGCTGACCCTGCAGAGCTTCAGGGATGGACAGTTCAATTGTTTGGTAGCGACGGACGTGGCGGCGCGTGGACTCGACATTCCCAACGTAGATCTTATCATTCAGTGCGAGCCTCCTCGTGATATTGAGACCTATATCCATCGTAGCGGCAGAACTGGTCGTGCTGGAAGGTCGGGAAGCTGCATTACATTCTTTGCGAATAGAAGCATATTTATGCTGTCACGCCTTGAGCGGGCCATTGGCACGAAGTTTGAGCGTATCGGCACGCCACAACCAGAAGATCTCGTCAAAGCTACTGCGGACAGCGTCGGAGAGAAATTGGACGCAGTTCATCACACCATGATTCCTCTCTTCTTAGAGAAAGCGAAGGAGCTCATCGCCAAGAAAGGAGCTGCGGAGGCTTTGGCAGCTGCCATGGCTACAATTACCGGCTACACTCAACCAATTAAGGTTTCTTTCGTTCTTTCTCTTTTTCTCTTTCTCTCTCTCTCTCTCTCTCTCCACTATCTTTCTGTATTCTTCGTTTTATATTTGTTTTCTTTATTTTGCTGACATCGTTTTTTCTTTCTTGCAAAATTAAAGGGTCGTTCTCTTTTGTCTTCGATGGAAGGTCACGTTACGCTGATGATCCGGATGAAGCAACAACGTCCGATCTACTCTCCAGTCTTCATTGTAAACCTTATCAAAAAGTACACCACCGAAGAAGAGGGCTCTAAGGTAAAAGATATTCGTCTCTGCGAGGAGGAGGGCTGTGCCATCGCCGATGTACCCGAAGTGCTTGCTGAACGATTGGTGGAGATGGACGCTTGGGAAGTAGTCTTCTCGCGAGCATCCGAGTTGCCTCCTCTCAAAGAACGACCTCAGAACGATAGAAGAGGTGGAGGCGGCGGAGGACGATGGGGAGGAGGTGGTGGTGGTGGAAGATGGGGAGGTGGCGGAGGGGGTGGCGGAGGAGGCAGATGGGGAGGAGGTGGTGGTGGAAGAGGAGGAGCGTTTAGGGGAGGAGGAGGAGGTGGTGGTAGAAGGTATGGTAATAATCTGCCTAGCAACAAAGTGGACAGAGGCTTTTGAGTTCCCTCTTTACTCAAGTAAAATTAAACAAATATAATCTTTCTAGAGCCACTATTCTCTCTCTCTCTCTCTCTCTCTCTCTCTCTCTCCCCCTTCTTGCAAGAGCAAAAAATAGGAAGTATTGCATGTTTAATGTTAGGAAGAAGATGAGGAGACTTGAGCAGCAGAAGGATCATTGACAACTTCCGGTTTGCGAAGGTCGGCTTTGTCAAAGGCCGAAATGGAAGAGAGCAAACCAGAGCGGGAGGAAGAAGAGGATGAGGAAGGAAACGGCTGGGGAGGAGAAGCGGAAGCAAAAGGAATTGTGGAGGATGATGCTAAGAAGGTATGAGCAGGAGCAGACGAAGCCATCGCGGGACTGGCCGAAAACGAGTCAGAAGAAGGCGGAAAGGAAGCGGTTGAGGGAGGAGGAACATAAGAAGAAGACATATTGTTGTGATAAGTTGAAGAAGCGGCAGAGGTGAGACGTCGTGAAGGAGTGGAGATGGGAACGGAAGTGCTGTAGACGGAAGTGGACAATCTGTCTCTCCTTCTTCTTCGTCTAGACCTTCGCTCGCTTCCGCTGTCTCTGTGGAGGAGAGTAGGAGAGGAGTCGGTGAATTCCTCTGTTCTCCCCACGATGGAGAACTTGCTTGCAGCTTTGAGCATCTCTATTCCTTTTGCCTCTATCCTTGTCTGTTTATTTGATAACAATGAGTAAAGAGAAAGAAGCAAGAAAAATAGAAAGTAGCACCTTTTTCAATTTCGCGTGTGGCTTTAATAGTACATCAGCAAAGAGTGGCAACATTAGAACGTCGTCCAATGTCGTTACTTTGATGGTTGGGTGCTCCTCAAATATGCACCGCAAAACCTGATTTTTTTTTGAAACTATAAGCGAAGAAGACAGAACAAAAGAATCATGACTTACAGATGCCAAAGAATCAGGGCACTCAGAGGGAACAACAAGCGGATCGATTTGCGTCAACTCATAGCCCATTGCCATCTCAAACAGCAGCAAACCAAAAGCAACCAGGTCAGCATCCCTTTGCTTATTGTGTTGTCGCATGGCCAAGTGAATGTGGAAGGCCTGTAGCCTTGGAGTAAGGTTAAGGAGAGCATTTTCATAGTCGGTAATGCGACACGTGTTGTTCTCGAGGATGACGTTCCCGCTGTGAAGGTGCCCGTAGGGGAATCCTTTTGATCGCAGAAAGAGTAATCCCTTTTTGTTTTGTTAAACATATAAAATATTACAAGAATCAGAACAAAAAAAAAAAAAGGATCAAACAGAAAGGATAACAACAAAAAAAAACAAATAAAAAGAAAAAGAGAAACGAGACGTAAGAGCAGCATAACGCGATACCTCTAAGATCTGTCTGCCAAAAATAGCGATGGTTCGCAGTCGTAACCGGCGTCCAGGGTGTCTGTATTTTTTATCCCAAGTGTTCTTTGGATTGCTCTATTTTGGCCAAGTAAAACAAGTACAAAAAAATAAGAGCATTGAACGTTAACTACACTAAAGTGGCGGTAAAGCTGAGGAGGAACAGGTACCTTGTAAAGATAGTCCTTAAGACTACCTTTTGGCTGAAAAGGGCGAAAGACGACACAAAGCTCTCGATCTTGAATGTAGTCCACTTCATAAGTTGGATATATGTATGGATGCTACACAATGGAATACAATCTTTTAAAAGAGGAAAAACAAACAAAACAAAACAAAACAAAAAATAATACCTTGAGAGACATCAGTACGTTACAGAATGTAGATTTACCGCTGTCCGAGTTGATGGGAACGCCACACAACTTTCCCTTTGGTGTCTAATTCATTCAAAAGGGAATCAGTATTCCGCTCGAAACTCACTCTGCATTCTCTCTCTCTCTCTCTCTCTCTCTCTCTCTCTCTCTCTCTTTCCCACTAAGAAAAGAGAAAACAAAAACATACTAATGTCATAAGGACATTTCCGCGATAGGGATGCTTCACCATGAAGCTTGCCTTGTACATGCGACTCCCAATCCGAGATAGTTGTGAGACAAGACGAAGCTGCGATCCCCTCAAGTAATAACGGGCATTCATTGCCGCCACATCTGTTTTGTGTGTTGGGGTGTAATGTTGAGAAAAGAAAAAACAAAAAGAGAGAAAAAGAGAGAAAAAGAATAAGAAAACCTTCAAACACGGCTCTCTTCTGGTGTTCAGTGGGCGGCACCTTGATCTTCGCCTCCAGATACTCATGAATGGAGGCGCTCTCTCCAGCAGAGCTCTTGCTGCTGGTGGGCGAGACGAACGCACAAAAGGAGCCCCCTCTCCGCTTGGAGGCCACCACAGCGCCGCTGCTGCCTCCTATCCTCCAGCCCTTGTTGGCCTGCCGCCACCCCTGGTCCACGCTCTCCTCAATCCTCGGGAAAGGGCCGCTGCCGCCGCCACCCGCGATGAAGCGCTGCTCCTCGTCCAAGGATTTGTAGCCCTTCTGCCTTCGTCGCTTCTTTCGAAGGCAGCGCACAACAACAACGATGGTGAGCGCGATGAGCGCCAGAAACAAGAGCAGGCCTCCTCCTCCCGCTGCTCCTATGTACTGTTTTTTTTAAAAAAAAGATGAGCAAAATGAAGAAGGGATGAGAGAAGGGAAGAGAGAAGGAGAGAGAGATGCGAGGGAGAGAGAGAGAGAGAGAGAGAGAGAGAGAGAGAGAGAGAAATGTAGCGTAACTATGTATTCTGTTTTGGTCAATAGCAGAACTGAAATCATTTTTGCTTAAAAAAACGCCCCTCGCACTCGTTTGTCCTGGTGTTGCTCGCACAAATCACCTCTTCATAAACAAAACGCACAAACAAATTCAGGGCGTGTTTTTTCGTTTCTGTTCTTCTCTAAGCGCCTCCCCCTTCTCCCTCTTCTCCTTGTGCCTCTTCTTCTGCCTTTATTTTCACTTCTTTTCTTTTTTGTCTTTTTCAGAATTTTTCGCTTGAAAATTCCGTAAAAGGAAATTATACGAAATTTGTCGATAAATTGTCGACAATCAGACCAAAACAATAAGTGACGTGTTATTTTCCATATTAGTATAAATGTTACGTCATCCGTTTCGTTAAATAAAAATAATTAATATAATAATTTTTAAAGCAAGAGTTGGCTAAGGAGAGTGGGAAGCGTTGTTGGTGTTGATGGAAGGATAACCTGCGTAGCCGAGTTGGGAGGTGTTGAGCCCGTTTGCCGATTGTTTTGTGCTATACTTTTTCTGCATGAACTCCGCGCATGTTATTGCCTTTTGCTGTTGTTTTCGTTTTTTGGTTTGTTGAGCCAGAGAAAAGAGAGAGGGGAGAGAAGAGAAAAAAGGGTACCGCAGAGGAAATGGGTTCGATGAAAGAGGGATTGAGGCTGTGAGGATCGAGTAGCGCATCTGGATGTGCTCTACATAACCAGACCAACGAATATCTATCTTTGATCCATTGTTCTTCCCCTTCGTTTGCTATTCTCTTTTCTTTCTTGTGGTGTGCAGAAGAAGAAGAAGAAGAAGAAGAAGAAGAAGAAGAAGAAGAAGAAGAAGAAGAAGAAGAAGAAGAACAAGAAGAAGAGGAAGGAGTGTGATGCAATCGTGCCATGTACTCTTTATAGTCCGCAGTTTCCTTGCCATCCCAACGAGCAACGCGGTGGGCTGGAGCTCTGTAATATCCATTGGAAACATATTCGAGAGTCTCTCCTGCAAACACGATCAACTCATGCTTCTCGCTGTTGCATAACTTCTCCGCTGCTATCCACTCTAGCGATGAAAAATCTAACAGTTGCAACTGCTAGAATATGAGAAAGAAAGCAAAGAGGGAAGAAAGATGAAAGAGGAAAGAAGAAAAAGAAAGAGCAAAGAGCAAAGAGCAAAGCAGATAGAGGAGGAAAGAAGACAGAGGAAAGAAGAAAGGAACAAACAGGACGAAATGAGAAACCTGATGTACAGCAGAAGAGACAATAATGGTGAACAGACCAACATCCAAATGCACTTTACACGGGTCCTCCTCCGAGTTGCTCGTGTTCGCACCATTCAAATACCGGAAGTAACGAAAGATGGAGCTCCCAAAAGACTTCTTGCCTGCTTTCTCCTCTGCTTCTTCCGCTTCGTCGTCTTCTACTTGAGTCCTTTCCAAAGGATCCAAAAGTCGCAGCAAAGCATTAGGCTCAGCGTTGACGCCACGTTCCAAAGAAGCCAAACAAAGCTCAGTGACCTGCCTCATAAGGCTACAAAACGCCAGAGAGCGTTTCTTGAAAGCATCCCTTGAGAGCGTGTGTTGTTGCTCTAGCTGAGGCCAACTATCAAACCCTTTGGTGTAACGCATCTAAAGTTGTCGTTGAAGGAAAAAGATAAGCAAAAATGAAAAAAAAAGAAAAAGAAAAAGAAAAGAAAAAAAGAAAAAAGAAATAAAGAAAAAAAAAAGAAAACTCGAAAGAAATAAATAGAGACCTGATAGAACTCTTTGATATCGGGAAGATGAACGTATCCAATGTCACGCGTTTCCGTCATGGCGCAGCGCTCCTTCTCTTCCTTGCTCATCCCACCGAAAAACGCGCGAGCAACAGCGTAAGCCTCCTCGATGATCCGAAGCTGGTCCTCTCCCAGCTGAACGCAAGCAAAGCCGCGATCTCGAATGCTCCCACAAAACTCTTGGTCCACCTTCTCCAACGCTTCCGGCGAGCCTTCAAACTCCCTCACATGCACATGAGCTACCGGCGTTACGCTGCAGACTCTTCCCATTTCTTTTTATTCGTTCTTCTCCTTCTATTAAAATGTTTCCTTGCATTTCAACAATTATCGGAGATATTTACCTTTTAAAGATAAATAATCAAAATAATTATACCATAAACGGAAAATTATTGACCCTTTGATGAATTGTTACGATAAAAGAGAGAAACAAAAAAAAGATGTGGAGAGAGGAGGAGTTGCCGGCGGAGCTGCGCTTTCTGTGCTTCTCCTTCCTTTCCCCGCGGGACCTGTGGTCCGCGTCGTTGGTTTGCAAGCGCTGGATGGTCGCCGCTCAAGATGAATACCTTTGGCAGTCTTTGGTTTTCCTTTTCTTCTCTTTCTGTTGTGGATCGATGAAAGAAGCCTGCAGCTTAACTTTTTATGTTGTTTTGTTTGTTTGGGATAACAGTTCGAGGAGAGTTTTGGTGGACCGAAAAGAAGAGGCCAGACCTTCAGGGCTCGCTTCGTGGAGCTAAGCAAACAGCTCGCCCAGTTTGACGACGAGGGCCGCAAGGTGCGTTTCTCTGTTTCGTCTCTTTCTTTGTTCTTGCATCTGTTCTTTCTTTGCTTTTCTCTTTCTTTCTTTACTGACCCTACTTGTTTGTGGGGTTCGCTTGTGGAAGATTATCTTTGCAGCGAGCGGTGGTCACCTCCCTCTTCTTCGTAAACTATGGCATCCTTCTTTTACGCAGGTTTCACTTCACTGTCTCTATTCCTTCTCTTTTTGCCTTTCTCGCTCTTCTCTTCTCTCTTCATTTTTTGTTTAGCTCTTTCTTGTTCTCTCTCTCTCTCTCTCTCTCTCTCTTGTTCTCTCATTCTTATTCTCATTCGCTCCCTCTTCTTCCCTCGATCTCTCATTCTCTTCGTTCTCTCTTCACTCTATGCTTACACTTTCCCTCCTCTTCTCTCTCTCTCTCTCTCTCTCCCTTCTGGCTCGCAGAGGAACTACACGAAAATGGAGAAGCAAGTCATCAAACACGTTTTGAGGGAGGACAGGGTTGGCGTCCTTCAACAACTTTGCGCGTGGGGCTTCGATCCTATCAACGACCACGTGGTACCAACAACTTTGCTGTTTTCAAGTCCTTGTGCTTTGTTTGCTTAAGTTGTCTTCTGAAATCAAAAGCTGCCGAATCCATTCAACAGCAGAGTCTCAACATCCCCTTGGACGTTGTTTCTTGCTGTACAATGCAGAGCTTTTCGTTGTTTCCATTTCATGTTTGAACTGTACCGGCCTTTGCTGCATGATGTCGATGTACGTTTGTTCTTGCGTTTCTCATCTTCTTTCTTGTCGAAGTTTCGTTCATTTTCTTTTATTTAGTTATCTCTTACCAACCTTCCATCACCCTCAAAAAAGGCACGCGTACTCTATGGCCCGCTGTTATCCAGCTGTTGGACGGAAGCAGTCTCTTTAGGGCTCTTTCCAATCGTTCGCACATTGGTGACCACGGCACCACATTTGTTGAGCGCCTCATTGGCCCAATCGCTTCTTAGCTCCTACACATACTCAAACTATCCTACATCAATAACTATAGGCAATGATGACATGGAAACGGCGTTGCTGCTGTTGATGAACGTGGAGAGTGAGAGAGAGATCTGCGGAGCTCTTGGATATGCCATTGATGCGGTTTCGCCGTTGCGATGGTCGTTTGAGGAGTTGCTCAAAGCTGCTGAGGTTCTTTTTCGTCAACTTCCCTTATTCTCTCAATTTTCCGTTTTATTTATCCTTCTTGTTCTTGTTCTTGTTCTTGTTCTTCTTCTTGTTCTTGTTCTTGTTCTTGTTCTTGTTCTTGTTCTTGTTCTTGTTCTTGTTCTTGTTCTTGTTCTTGTTCTTGTTCTTGTTCTTCTTATTCTTTGCCTTTCTCTTCTTCACTTATTTAGAAGAATGATTTCACATACGTGAAAGAGCGATGTTTGGCAGACTACAAAGAATACATCCTTCTACAAATAGCAATGAAGAGAGGTATGTTCTCTCTCTTTCTCTCTCTCTCTCTCTCTCTCTCTCTCTTTTGCAGTCTATTGTTTGGATCGTTTAATATTAACACAAAAATAGAGGAGATAGAAAAACAACTAAAGCAGTTTGGGGCAAACGTGTTGGTAGAAGAGCCGATTGGAAGTGGTTACTTTTCAACTGTATGGAAAGGCACATATCTGCCATTACATATACGAGATGACGGCTCAGATGAACAAAGATACGTAAATATTTTGAAAGAAAAGGAAAAAGAAAAAGAGGAAGATGAGACAGAAGCAATCTTCAACAAAAGAAATGAAGAACGAGGGGAACCAGTGGCCATCAAAATAGCGCATAACGAAATGGACAAAACTTTAAAGTTAGAATCTATAGTGCTAAGGTACGATCCGCTACCTATATGTTCTTCTCTCTCTCTCTCTCTCTCTCTCTCTATGCTTCTTTCTCTTTATCCTTCAAGTTAAAGAAACGTCGTTTTTTCTGTTTGCAAACAGCCATCTGACAACGCATCCAAATGTGGTGCAATACAAGGGATGCACTCTGTTGAGGCAAAAAGATTTGAAAGACTTGGAAGAACAGCCATTACATGAAAACGAAAAAGAATACGATGACTATGGTATCGCAACTCCTCTTCATCAGGTTCGTCGGTGTTTCCCCTCTTTTTTCAAAACTCCTTCTGAAGGAAAGACTGATTTGTTATTTCATTTCATAGCTGAACAAAGAGTATCGCTTCAGTTTACTCTTTGAATACGCGGAGAAGGGATCATTGCTGAACTATCTCTTTGGAGGAGGACCAAGCAAAAAACCCATTCGCGTGCTCACCCACGAGCAACGGTGCAAGATTGCAAGTGGAGTCTGTGCTGCCATGGTCCATCTCCACAGCAACTCCATTCGCCACAATGACATTTATTCGGGCAACATTTTGGTTTGTTCTTTTTCTGTTCTTTCTTTGTTTTGTTTTTCTTTCACATGTTTGTTTTATATTGTTTTGGTTTCATCTATATTGACGCCCCAAAAACCAGTTGACAGATAGCTTTGAACCAAAGCTTTGCGACTTTGGTTTGGCGGATACCTTACCTTCTAACTCCGCGTTATATGAGCGACTACCAAAGCTTCCCTTCTCCACCCCTCCCAAATGGAGAGATCCCGCTCTCATCCCATCTGCTTTGGAAGGGTTGAACATTCCCCACCGAACTTCGCAAGATATTCTTAAGTCGGACATTTACTCCTTTGGCATGCTGTTGACCGAAGTATTTGGAGCGTCTTGTCTTTGTAGAGGACAGACTTGGTCCGTCACTGGGAGCGCTAGTTATGTGGCATTGTTTAGCTTGCCAGAAGCTGCTGAAGATCAGGTCTTCTTGCGTCTCTTCTTCTTGTTCTTCTTGTTCTTGTTCTTGTTCTTGTTCTTGTTCTTGTTCTTGTTCTTCTTCTTCTTCTTGTTCTTGTTCTTCTTCTTCTTCTTCTTCTTCTTCTTCTTCTTCTTCTTCTGCTTCTCCTTCTTTTTCTTCTGCTTCTTCCGCTTCCTTTAGTTTCTTCTTCTTTATTTAACATACGTTTTCGTTCTTCACAGTTGCAAGAACTTAAGGGTAACATACCTTCCTCGTGGCTTCAACTTATCCAAGACTGCCTGAACAACAACGTAACAGAACGGCCATCAGCCTCAATCCTCCTCCAGCGGATCGACGCTCAAATTCAAATTGATATGGAAGACTAAGAGTCACACTATGGATATATCGATCATATAATTTATTGTTGTTTTACCTTTCCCCTAGTTCGTTTTTGTAGAAAGAAAGCTGCTGTGGAGGTGCAATGCCTGTGTTTCTCCTACCTGTAGCGGAGCACAAGATGGATCACCTTTGGCATTTTAGCTCTCCTCTTCTACGTATCCATGCTCTGCGCCATACTTACGAGCGCGGGTGGTCCAAGGGCATTTGTTCTCTCTGGCCCATTTCAGCACTTCCACATGGCCGTTCTCTGCAGCCGCTGTGCAAGTTCTTTCGTCCCAAGGACAACCATGCTCTCTGGCCCATTTCAGCACCTCCAAATGACCGTTCCCAGCAGCCATGGAACACGTTTCTTCGTCCCAGGGACGGCCGTTCTCTCTGGCCCATTTCAGCACTTCCAACTGCCCTCTCCGGGCAGCTATGTGGCAAATGAATGTGCTCCATGGGCACCCATTGGCCGTGAGCCATTTCAGCATCTCCAAATGGCCGTTCGCAGCAGCATTCATGCAAGTGCTTGCCGTCCAACGACATCCGTGGGCGTGAGCCCATTGCAACACTTCCAAATGGCCGTTCCAGGCAGCAGAGGAGCAAGTCCTTTCATCCCAAGGGCATCCATTCTCTCTCGCCCATTGCAGCACCTCCAAACGCCCCGCTAAGGCAGCTTCACAACAAGTATCCCCGCTCCAAGGGCATCCGTTCTCTCTCGCCCATTGCAGCACTTCCAAATGGCCGTTCCCAGCGGCCCAGGTGCAGGCTCGTTGATCCCAAGGACACCCGTTGGTCCTGGCCCACTTTAGTGCTTCCAACTGCCCGCGTTGGGCAGCAAAGCAGCAAACACGCCTGTCCCAAGGACATCCGTTCTCTCTCGCCCATTTCAGCACCTCCACCTGGCCATTCTTGGCGGCTTCGACGCAGGTCCACTCCCCCCAAGCACAACCGTTGGCTCTGGCCCACTGCAACAGTTGCAAGTGACCTTGCCCTGCGGCCAAGCTGCAAGTGTGCTCGTCCCAAGGACAGTTCAGCCCCTCTCTCGCCCACTTCAGCAGCTCCAAGTGGCCCTGTCTGGCGATCATGGCGGCGAGTTCCTCGTTCACAGGGCAGAGGCCAGTCTTGGCCTCCCCTTGCACCGCCCATTGCAACAGTGGCTTAGAGCTGCACACTGCCGCTTGGTACAGCCGGTCCCGAAGAGCAGGCGGAGCGCAGCGGTACCAAGCGCGACAGGTCCTTGCCGCGATGCCCACGAACAAAGGATCCACCGCGGACAAAACCAAAGAGAGCAGCTCATCTGGCAGTTGCTCCCACTCTGCCCCCGCTACTTGGTTCTCCTCTATCTCTTCGTGTTCGGTTTGTTGGTGCTCTTTGGTGCCCATCGTTGGTTCGTCCTTGTTCTTGTCGTTTCTTTCTTCCTTTCTCTCTTCTCTCTGGTTAAAAAAAAAGGACTTCAGTGAAAAGTAAAGAAAATAAGTTTTTGCATCATCTTCGTCTTCTTCATTCTTTCATCTTTCCTTCTTTCCTTCTTTCCTTCACTCATTCTCTCTTCATCCCTGTATCTTCTTCCACCCATTCCTCGTTCTTCATTCTTCGCAAGGAAGTAGGCAGCTCATCGCTCCACATGGAGGAGGTGCTATCATCAATCAGCGGTTCCGTCTCGCTGTCCTGAACCGCCACTTTGATGACTTCAGCCATTTTCGGCTTCTCGTAACGGAAAAAGGGGAGCTTAACCACGGCGTTGTAGATAAGCGTGCCTAAAAATAAGAGCACAAACCCGGCCACTTGCAGGCCCGACCATTTCGTCCACGCCTCTCCGATGTCGTGCAAGTCGACGGCGTAGTACAAGAAAAGACCTTGGTGTTATGTTTTAGCAAAAACGAAAGAAAGAAAGAAGGAAAACAGAAAGAAGCAACAAGAACGAACCGACAAAAAAGAAACAACAAGAGAGAGAAAGAATGAACGAAAGAAAAGACAAGGAACGGCAAGACAGAGAGAAGATAATAGAAGCAAAAATGAAAGAAAAGACATACCAACAACCCAAACGATAATGGTTCGACAGGCATCAATGAGGGTTCGATGAACAGCAGTTAAGGATTTGGTAACAGCCAAACCGAAAAAGTTGTAGAAAGCAATTGAAATGAGATATCCGAATGTTGTAGCCAACAAAAACCAGCTGTTACCCAACTAAAGAAAAAAAGTGAGAACGAGAAGTGAGCATTCATAACAGAAGAAAGTGGATGACCAGGAAAAAAACAAATAAGAAAGGACTAAAAGATGGAAACAGGGAAGGAATAGAGTAAAAGGAGAAACGAAGAAGAAACAAACCTGCACAAAAGCATCTAATGTGTTTTCATAGCTTCCATGGGAAAAGTGACTGGGTTGACTACCAGGAATGAAGTAAATGACGGGCAAAAAGACCACAGTCATGATAACCAATCCAAAGAAACCTTCCAATCCGACAATTTGCAATGGAGGAAGTGCTCTTCCCTTTACAAAGGTCTCTTCCACAACCATCTGTCCAGCACTGCACAGTTGTCCCAAAAGAATGAGGCCTATTCCCAAATACATCTTTTGTACGTGTACAAACGTATGGGTGAGAAAACAAGCAGAGAACAAAAAAGAAAAAGAAACAAAAAGAAAAAAAAGGGAAAAAAAAAAGAGAACAAGGAGACTTACTTTATAGCCTTTGCTTCCAGATTCGCCGAGAATACTTGCAGTGCCTACCAGGGCAAGGCCCAGCACCACGATGGCCATACCCAACCAATGATAAGCCGACAGTTTCCGCTTCAAAAAGATTACCGACAGAATGCCCGTAAAAACGATGATTGACCCTCTTTATTTTGTTTTGTTCGCTTATGAGTTAAGTTTTTACAACAAAAACCAAAAGATAAAGAAAGCAAAAGAGAGAAAGGAAAAAAATTACCTGAGCATTTGCCAAACGGAAGCATAAATCCATAACAGACCAATGCCTGCCAAAGTGGTACCCGCCAAATCAAACAGTGTTGGAAGTATCAACACCCATTGAAATATCTTCGTTTGGTTGTAATTGTTTGATTCGTTTCAGAGACAGAGACAGAGACAGAGACAGAGACAGAGACAGAGACAGAGACAGAGACAGAGACAGAGACAGAGACAGAGACAGAGACAGAGACAGAGACAGAGACAGAGACAGAGACAGAGACAGAGACAGAGACAGAGACAGAGACAGAGACAGAGACAGAGACAGAGACAGAGACAGAGACAGAGACAGAGACAGAGACAGAGACAGAGACAGAGACAGAGACAGAGACAGAGACAGAGACAGAGAAGCACGAGGGAGCAGCGAAACAATAGAAGAGAAAGAGAACCAAAACACAAGAGAGCAAGAAAGAAGACAAATGCCAGGAAAGAAAAACGGTACACGCAACACGTAATGACAGCAAACAAAAAAAAGGCATACCCGTGGCTTAGGGGTAAGAGGAGGAACCTCCACCTCATCGTTAATGGGGCCGTACTGGAAGGACTTTGCGTCAGCCTGCTTCCTCCGCCGATACTCCAAGTAGCGTTGAACAAAGAGGCCGCCAAGGCACAGAAACTCCCCGATGAACATGACCCACGTTTGGAACCACGGATGCTCAAATTGACGATCTTTACCGTCGATTCCTTTGGCTGAACTTTTTTTGATGTGTGAAGGGATAAGTATTTTGTGTTGTTAAAAAAAATAAATAAATAAAAGAAGGACACCCTACGCTTCATTTTGGGCTCTCTTCACGATGGTATTGATGGAGCCCGTGAGTAGCATACCAGCTACCAAAATAATGATGTAGAATTTCATTCGCTGGCACCAAGTTTCACTGCTGCAAAAACAAAGCCTTCTTCGAACCCCCTGCACAAAAAAAAAAAAAAAAAAAAAAAGAGCGAAAGAGAAAGGGCGCGGGGGTAGTCTATCACGTCTCTTCGCTTTCTCTTTCTTCCTTCTGCGCTACAAATAAAAGAGCAAAACAAATGTCATTCTTGTCGACATTTAAGGTGGCACCTTTTCCTGTATGCTGATGAAATTTCACGAAAAATTCTTCGCCTCGCATTGTTTTTCAGGTCATGGAAGCCATGAATGCGTCGCACAGCCGATCATCAGCAACCATCACGAAGCGTTCTGTGTGAGCCGTCATGTGCTTTGCCTCCGGGCGAGTGGGCGGCCGCTCATCCAACACAGAGCAAACGATGACCTGGTGTCCCATCGGCAGTTCTTTGGAGGAACTGGCCCACAAAAAGGAGTGACTGCCAAGCGCCAACACGGTGGCGCCATTGCTCCGAGAGGGATGAAGCATGTCGTTTTTTTTCGAAGCGGCCTCTTCCCAGTCTTGCATGGTGTGCACTTGTATTATATTCAACGTCATGTTTGTGCGTTGTGCTTCCTTCTTGTGGGCGTGGAGTGCGGAGAGAGTGTTGACAGCGGTGAAGGCGAGAGGGTTGGTGGATTCGTAGTAGAGCACAATGAGCGGAGAAATGGATGATGATAAACTCGAGCCAGTGTGAAGCAACTCGCGGCACGCACATTGTAGTCCCTCCACTATCGCTCTCTCAATTGCTGTCCTCCTTTCTTTCTCTTCCCGTTCTTCTTCTTTGTTCATCTTCTTGTTTTGCGAGATTGCTATTCGTACAAAGCTCTGCCTGTTTAGCAAGGGATATCTGTAGCGGCTGTTGAAGGTCAGTTCCACCACGTCTTCTTTCTGTGCATGTTGTGTTAAGCACCGGCGGATGTGCTTCCAGGAGTCACAAACCTGTCGTTCATCAATAGCTCCAGCCAATGCCACAACACGTGCATTCTCGTTGTTTGCAGAAAGAAGCGATGCTAACAGCTCCTGGAGACAGCTCTCTTGTCCTTCTTCTTGCGCATCACATAGCTCCTCCACGTCTTGGATAAGAATCAACTGCAAGTGCTGCATTCTGCTGCTTGCCGCGAGCCCCTTCCACTCGTTTACTTCTCCAACTGCCAAAACAAAGCTGCTTCCTTCTTCTTTCTCTCCATCACCCTCTTGTCCTTTGTGGTCTCCTTCTGGTTCTTGTGGTTCACGTTGGAGTTGCGAAACGTCCCTCACTTTCACTTGGAGAGGACAAAGCCGACGACGGAGCCACCTCATGATGGGCTCCTTCACTCGTGTGGATGGAACCACATAGGCCGTCATCACTCCTTCTCCTATCCTTCCGGCTACTCGCTTCCCTTCTTGCTGAAGTTCTCGAAAGAGGGCAAAGAGAGCAGAGGTGCCCTTGCCACAGCCGCTTGGCGCACACAACAAGGCGTGGTGGTGACTGCCGAAGAAAACCGGCAGGGCAGCGCTTTGAACGCAGTTCAACAGAGAGATTGGTGACAAGGCCTCGGCCGCCCACCCTGGAAGAAGCGCTCCTTCCTCCACTCCCTCTACATTTGCTTCGGTGCGATGGAGTCGTACGCGAGGACCCGGCGTGGGCGGCTCCAAGTCGGAATAAAAATGTTGGACGCCAGGAGGAGGAGCATCGTGGTCGTCTTCTTGGGCGGGTCGCCAACGGTGTGGTCGCGGTGGTGCCGCCTCCTCTGACGCTTTCGTTTCTTGCTTCTTGGTTTTAGGGCGCATTCTCGAATTACATCCCCTAAGGCCTTTTTTTGTTGTCTTTTTCTTTGTACTTTTTTTTTGTTTGAAGCGTGTCGACATGACGAATACAAGAAAAGGCCCTCCATTTTGATTTTTGATTGGTGGTTTAAAACTCTGTGCAATAGATCAAAGCATCGCACCTCTTTAGATCCAATTCACTAAAAAATTGATCGCCAGGCCTGGGGCTCGATCCTACGACCACATGATTAAGAGTGGACAGAGGCCTGGTTCGTTGCTCCTGCTGTTGGCGTTAGCCTGTGTTGCACGCAATTACGCAATATCTAGAGTGGTGAGTAGAATTGTTGACGAGGCTTCTCCCAACATAGGAGCTCGGAGAGCGAGCCTTTCATCTCCTGATGATTCCAATGTCACAACTCCTGAGCAATATCATGAGAAGTCTCCTCCCCTGTTTGGGCAACAACAAATCTAGTGCACACCAGGTCATCTCCTACTCTTGATTGGGGATACACAGCCAAGGCAAGTGTGGAGTGGTGTCAATAACCAAGTTTGACAATAACAGAAAACCAACACAAACAACTAGCTTTTGCCGATTCTCCGCTTGAACTGCTGGAGAAGCGCGTCTCTCAGCTCTTTGTAGTCCTTTTCGTCGATCACCGATAAGTCGCGCAGTTGGACTAACTGAAGCATTCCGCCAAGTTCAGGATATCCCAGGGCCGAAGAGGACGCTGATGTTAGCGCTTGAGAAGATGAGGTCGTCAATGGCGAACTGCTTCCAGACTGAGTTGTTCCTCTTCGTTCGACTGAAGATGCTACTGGGCTGCTCCCTCCTAAAAAGCTGCCTGCTCTAGAACCAGAACTGGCGCAGGTTTGGGACAAGATGAAGCGAATGCACTCTGCAACCTCGTTTTGGGCTTCAGCAAACTGACCTCTTGCTTCTTCGTTGTTTGGTTGTTGCTTGAACGTTTTCCCCGAGGAGATAAGTTTCACCTTCAAAACGCCAAGCGAAGTATTTCAGTCAACGGAAGCGGAGATGAGAAGCAGAAGGGATAACGAGAAAAGAAGAAGCGGCGTAAGAATTTGAAGAAGAAGAACGAGAAGAACCTCAACAAAGAAGAAGTTTGAGGAAGTTGGCGGAAGAAGCTTAGTGAAAGAACAATAACAGTGGGGAGAAAAGAACTTACACTGCACATTTTAAGGGTGCTGATAAGGTCTTCCCTGCCTTGGTTGGTCAACTTCTCAAAGAGGACCGTGAAAGATCCGACAGTTTGTCTAGCCGCCACCAAAAAGTCTTCTATACCCACATTGCTGTCATGCGCGCAAGCTTCGAGCTTGCGCATGCTCATCACCGCCAGCCTCGCCTCTCTCATCACCGGGCTTTGAGCAAACCTGCTCCTGTCACTCGCTGCAGATGGATGCGGAAACAGAGGCTTTAGAAATGGAGACAGTGGACGCAAGAGAAAAACAAACCTTGGATGAAGCTGCTTTCCACCTCGATTCCTTCAGAAGAGTCAGCACTACTCTTGCCAGAGCTACTCTTTTGTTGCTGCAGACCGCTGCTTTGGTTTGCATTTCTCAAGGTGCCACTCCTCTTCAATTCTTCCTCTCTTTTTGGTGAGTCCTCTTCGCTTGAGTCCCCCTCTTTTTCTTTTGACTTTTTCTTTCTTCTAAGCGTCAAACTCTTTTTCACGCTGGACACCGCGGAGCTTCGTTTTTTCTTTGAAGGAGATGGACTGTTCCTGCTGCTCTGCTCCTTTTTGTTTTCGTCCTCGCTGTCATCCTTGGACTCATCTTCGTCGTCACTCTCTTCCTGAGCAGGTGCTGGATCTTTGGTGGCAGGGGGGAGAGACGAAGCTGGGCTGGGAGGTGCTTGTGTCGTCTGTTTTGGTAAGGTGGAGGCAGTGTTCTGCTGAGGTTGTTGTTGCTGTTGGAAAGCAGGGAGAGAAGACATAGAGGAGGAGGGGGAGGAGGGACTGCGAAAGGGGGCGTTGAACTGTCTCACTGGTGGTGTCGCAGCTGCAGGCTCTTGATAATCCTTCAACAGAGCTTCCAACAATTCGTCTGCCTCACGGATAGAGTCGGTGTTATTCATTCCTTCTGCTGCTGTCTTTTTGTTGCCTTCCTCCAACTCCCAATAACTTAGACTCCTTTGCCAAGTGGTGGCAGAAATCGCGGACAAAAAAGACAATGGTATCGGTCGATCCAATGCATTGTTTTGCGCCAAAGGAGATTGAACAAATCAAAAAAAGGTAACGTTCGACGAACCGTCGTTATTTTTTCAGGTAAAAAATGTCCACATTTATTCTTTTAAGGATAACGGCAGTTGTCGACATTTATTCCAAAACTCCACGACGACGTGATCGACGATAATCTTCAATTTTTTAAGGATTTCGCGACGACGTGATGTGCTATAGCGTTGCAACAAGCAAAAGAAAAGAATGAATGCGCCGAATGCAAGTGATCGGATCCATTTCTTTGCTCGTGCAGATTCGCACGGGCAACGCTCCTTTCAACTGAGGCGCTCCGATGTGAACGAGAAGAAACTCTCTTTGATGTCCGCCATGAACGACTTTTATCTTCGGGACTCCCATCTGTCCGAGGAAGCCCAGCCCATCGAGGCCGACGCCTCTGGCAGCTACAATTTCGTTTTTGATGCTTCCCATACTTACGAAGTTGTCAAAAGTACTTTCTTGTTGCTTTCTCTCTCTTTCTCTCTCTCTTAAATGTTAAAAAAAATATAGGACAAAGAGATGAAGCAAGCGTGGAACAGTGGGTGCGCGTTGGCACGGAAGCGGAGATACAGGAGGCTGTAGGGCGGAGAAAGCGTCTTCCTGTTCATGGCCGGGATGTGCTAGTATGCTTTGAGAGGGGAGACTACTACTCCATGGACGCTGTTTGCTACCGTATGCATTTCACCTTTTTTTTTGGCTTACTTATGTGTAACATTACATATTGTTGTCTTCTCTTTTTCGTTCTCTTTCTTTTATTCATTCTCTCTTTCTTGTTGTTTCTTGTCGTTTCTTTCTTCTCCTCTCTCTCTCTCTCTCTCCCCCCCCTCACTTCTTTCTGTTCTCTTGGAAATAATAACACAATAGACTTTGGCGGGCCGTTGATAGAAGGCGACATTGAAGAGCTGGATGGTCACCTTTGTATTGTGTGTCCTTGGCATAAGTGCGTTCGTTCTTCTTTCTCCTTTCGTCTTTCTTCTTTCTTTTAACATTTAAAAACATGCAGATACCGAATAGATATGTCAACTGGAGAGGGTTTGCTCAAAAAGGCTGATGGTTGTTCCTCCAAAGGGGTTAAACAACGGGTTCATCATGTCAAGGTACTTTCCTTCGTTCTTCCATTCATCTTTTCGTTCACTCATCCATTTTAAGGTTGAGGATGGAACAGTTTGGGTTAAACTCGATACTAGCGATACGCCTTTGGCCTCTGACCACTACGCTCACATGGGTATGCCTTCTTGTCTACTTCTCCTTCCTTCTTTCAGTTTGCCCTTCTTCTTGTTCTGCTTCTTGTTCTCCTTTTTCTTCTTCTTGTTTTTCTTCTTCTTCTTCTCCTCCTCCTCCTCCTCCTTCTCCTTCTTCTTTGTTTCACTCTTTTCGTTCAACGAAACAAAAAAGGTTTATGGAAACATCCAACACAAAAGACACCACCAAAAGTACATTCAGGAATGGTTTTTCAACAAGGAAAGCAGGAATAAGATGCTTTTGTGTACACAATTTACTCAGAAAACAATTGCTTTCGAGCCTTGAGAAAGGTTTCAGCCTCTTGTTTGACCTTATTCTGGAACTTTCGCACATTACTTCGTTGCATCTCCCTAAACCGCTCCAACTCGCGTTGCGTGCGAGAGCTGAGATCGCGAGCTCTTTCCATTTGCTTTGGAGGTGAGGTGATATCACTATCATTATTGTGTACGGCTTGAAGTCTTTCCCGTAGGCCAGCTGGAGAAGAAAGTGAAGTGGATGACGATGTAGCAGGAGAAGGAAGAATTGGTTTGTGGGAAGGAGAAGGCGAAGAAGACGAAGGTGAAAGGAAGGATTTGTTGGACGAGGGAGAAGGAGAACATGGAATAGGAGACCGGGAATGAGAAGAGGGAAAAGGTTTGGAGGGAGAGCAGGGAACAGAGGCTGCTGGAGAAGGTGATGACAAGGGCGTTGGTACAATGAAACGGGAGGCTTCCAATTTGGAGGTTGGTCGCTCGGGAGTCGTGGGAAGAGGGGGAGATGCCGAAGGAGAAGCAGAACGATAGAAAGTAATGGCCACGTCATCCCCGCCATCGGCTGGAGTGATAACATCTCGTGAAGAAGATGAGATTGAAGAGGATGGGGAGGCAGAGGATGAAGGGGGGGTTGGGTAGTCACCTTGAGCAGAAACAAATGTACAAACAATGTTCTTTTGCTGCATCGTCCGTTTGTCCTTCTTGAACCGTTTGGGAGAGCACCGCGGCGATGTTGCCTTCTCCTCTTCCTCCTCTTGTTGTACCACTTCCATGGTGGTTGCGTCCAGAAATGAGTTGTTAAAACGTGCTTCCTGCCGTCTTCTCGAACTGGTATCACGTTTTCGCTTGTTGTTTTTGTTTTTTCTAACGGAGCGCCACTGACAAGGATCATCGTTGCTGCTGCTGCCTGAATCTGTAGCAGCAGGCGGTTTAGCCACTTTGGCGATGATCCTCCGCCGAAAGGGTGTCAGCTGAGTGGTGCCACTTTGTTGTTGCTCATCACGAAAAGCGTAGTGCAGTGGTGCCTCGCGAGTCTCTGTTTGTTTCTTGTTCTCCTTTTCTTCTTCTTCTTCCAGTTCATCCAACGCTCTTGCTACTTCTTCGTCGTCAAAGTTGTTTGAGGCGGTCTCGTCCTCATCTTCGTCTTGTTCTTGCACCGCTTTCTCTTCTGCTTTTGTTTTTCCATTTGCTTCGTCTTCCTCCTCTTCTTCTATGTCTTCCAGTTGCTTTTTTCTCTCCTCTCTCTTCTTGCGTAGGCCCTCCCAGTTCCCTCTCGCCTTCCTGATCAGAGCCCAAGGGGAGTCGTTATCGACCCAACCGAAGGCGTCCGCGTCACGAAACTCGAAGGGGTCAGCGTTGCGGAGGACGAAAGCGGCGGCTGGTTTTCTGGCGGCGGCGGCGGAATGTCCTGTGTAGGT
Source organism: Balamuthia mandrillaris (assembly GCA_031835245.1). NCBI lineage: Eukaryota > Discosea > Longamoebia > Balamuthiidae > Balamuthia > Balamuthia mandrillaris. Next base: position 183,877 of record JAVKOQ010000053.1, on the reverse strand, counting down.
TACGCCTTGCACGGTGTAGGCACGCAGGGGGCCATCATCCGTGTGGCGTTGCATAGCTGTAGGTAAAGAGGGAGAGCGTGTTAAAACGAGGCACACACAAAAGGAGTCAACTGAATGTTTCAATTTTTAACGGTTATCCAAAATAAAAAACCTTAGAAATTGTTCCAAGAAAATTTTAACAGGAAAATTCATCCATTTTCGGTGCGAAATTCTGTTGGTCTGCGAATTTCGTTTATGCGAAGGAAGCCGGTGTGACAGGATGCAACAAAGCTGCAAGCTGGTACCTCATTCAATTCCTCTTTGGTTCTGTCCAGCTAAAATATTTGTCGACGTGGTGCTAATTTTTTTTTTTGCATGTGCCCCCAAGTAACACTTGCTTCGCCCCAGCAACAGGAAGTAAACTTTCAGGTTACTTCCTACTCGCTTTGCAGGCGAACAGTCTGCAAAGAAGAAGAGGTTGGACAAAGTTTGTGCTATGAGGAAAGTACAACGATTATGTCGTGACGTCACGACAAGAGTTGGCGAACGGAGACGTGGTTTGAGGGACAGCCTGTGGAGAAAGGAGATTGAATGGAGGTGAAAGCATCTCCTATCAACTACAGGAATGATCTTTGCTTGGGTTAAAGCCGTTGGCCGGATGTTGCGATGAAACAGAAATCTTTCCAGAACTGATCTTGGGTACTTGCATTGTTTTGTCAAAAAATATCTACAGCGACTTCTGCAAAGGAGAACGAGATCAGAATGTACGAAAAAAGAAGAAATAAAGTGAATAGAACCGAAAAAAAAAAAGAAAAGAACAAACCTTGGAAGAAGAAACAACAACATTCAGCTTTGGCACCAATTGAGGCAAGAGCACTGTCATTATTATGATCACTGCGATAGCCGCAACAACTCCCATCACCACCACGGTTTTTGGTACACCCCATATCAATGTCTCCAATACTTCAGGCAGCAAAAAAGAAAGAAGAACGGAAACGAGAAACAAGTTGAGGTAAAGCGTTGAGAGAAACTTTAAAGAAAGCAAGGTAATACCAATATTGTAGTGGATGGTGGTAGTGGCCGGGTGTTGAACCAGACTTGGATTTGCAACGCCTTCGCTTGTGGCAGTGACCAGCAGCAGTGGCCCTTTGCCGTGTTGGTACGTTGATGGTGGTACCTCCTTTTTTAAATTCGAAAATGAAAAACAATGAGCATGAAGAAGATGAAGAAGAAGAAGAAGAAGAAGAAGAAAAGGAAAAAGAAAAAGAATAAGAAAAGAACAAGAACAAGAACTCGAAACCAACAAGAAGCCAGGTAGAGACAAAAATAGAACGAATAAGAAATGTAGAGGATACAAACGATGATATGAGAGTTGCCGTCCGTCTGAAAAGTCAACTTTTCAGTGTTCAGAAGGGTTCTGCCAGTGGAGCCAAAAGAGTGAAGAGGTTCTGTGCCGATAAAAGTTATTTCAAAGATGGCTGGTTGCTTTTTGTTTATCGGATCAGATCTGTCAGCAAGAAGACCTTGAAAAAAAAAACCACAACAAAAAGTACTTACGATAGCAGGGAAGGAGATTCGAACTTCGTAGGACCGATCGGGTTGGAGTCGCGAGAGCTCATAGTATTTTGTGCTTGTTTCTGAGCCCAAAAGCTTTGGTATGTCCTCCGCAACAACAGAAGCGGAGGAGAGTGCCACCTGGATCGTTTCGTCGTTGTGAGGCACATCCGGGATCAGTGTTGTGAGAACTGCCCCAACAACTCCTGGCGGCAGGGATTGTGGGGAAGCGGCAAACACAACAGCGCCCCAACAAACCACCACTAACAACTGGGCGAAAAATGTTCGCACTAGCAGCATTACTCCCTCTTATTCTTTTTTCAAAGCAGACTTGCAGGATAGACAAAACTCAGGTACCACGTCACGCTTTCCCCGTTCGTTCCAGTGGAAAAATACTTCTCTCCTCAATAACTATGTCTGCCAAGGCGGCAATTTTTTTTTTTTTTTGCATCAAAAGAAAACATACCACACTGAAAATCAAACAAATCCTTGTGAAACTTCATTACGAAAACAACAAAATATTATCGCCAAGCGTGGGGCTCGAACCCACGACCACAAGATTAAGAGTCTTGCGCTCTACCGACTGAGCTAGCTCGGCTTGTTGATTGACCCTCATTTTTTTGTGTGGTTGGCAGATTATCACAGTTGTTTTGATTACAGTTGTTTGTGGTCCGTGGCAGCCAGTTTTGCTGGCGCTATTGTTGAGGCCTCATTTCTGGTGAAGAAGCTCGTTTGAGGTTAAAGAAGCAAGGGAGGCTGGAAGATTGCTTTTATTGCAAGCAAGAAGGGAGGATGTTTTGTTCGTTGGTTGGGGAGCGAGGAGGGACCTCCACGAAGAGCATGGCAGAAGCATAGAAGCATTCAGTGGAGGGTTCGTTGCCGTACGCTGCTGTCACTGCAACCAGCAGGTCGGCTGCTTTGTCAGGTTTGTCGGTGCACCACTGCACGGCTTTTTTGGGCAAAACGTTCAGCTTCTTCATCTCGTTGGTTTCCGTCTCGAGAAGGCGTTGATAGTCTCTGCGAGCATCCTCTTCAGTGTACTTGCGATGCCTGCCTGCCAAAAACGCTTTGACGATGCGTTCTTCTCTTTTCCTCTGCCGCAACTGAGGGTCAGCCGGCGGGATGGCGTCAACCAGCAGGCGAGGTTGAAAGCGATAGCGCAAGAACTTGAGCAAGGTGTACTCGGAGTAGTCGCCGCGGCCAACCACAAAATTCTCAACGTTGACATTCTGGGGGAAGGATTTGCACACCAAGAAAGCCTTCTCGCAAAGTTCAATCTTGTCCTCAGATAGTGGCAAGCAGAAGAAGCATTGGAGGGAGGTCTTCAGCCCGAGGCTGGTGGCAGCGTCGTGCACCAATGCGTCAAAGCCTTTGAGTAATGAGGAAAGGTTGGGGGAGTGTGAGAACTGCTCAGCCGAGTAGCTGTGCTTGCAGTGGAAGGCCAAAGTGATGCCATTGGAAAAGCAATCTGGGTCTTGGAGGATAGCGTCCAGCTTTCTTCTGATGAAGTCCGTATGTGTTACTCGCTCACCCTCAGGGCTGCTGCCAACGGTTTCTGTAGGCACTTTGTCTGTCCTCCTTTTCTTTAACCATTCTAGATATGCTCTCTCCTTCTCAGCCGCTCGCTTCCTCTTTGCTTCTCTGTATGCTTGCTCCCTCATTATTTGCCACTGCCTCTCTTCTTCTTTGCGTGCTCTCTCCCTCTCTTTTGCTTGCTTTGCTGCTGCTTCTCTGCGTGCCCTCTCCGCCTCGCTCATCTCTGCTTTGTTCCCATACCATTTTAAATAATTCTCTTCCTCCTCCCATTCTTCCTCCACAATTTCTTCCTCCGGTTCCTCTTCCTTGTCTGGCTGGTGTTTTATGTATTCGCTGTAGAGGTTGTAGGTGAGGGTGATGCGGTGGCCTTCCGTGACGGGAAGGATTTCATGCTCACAATCGGAATAAAACGCCGCCCACTTCACCTCGCATCCCAACTCTGTGAGGTCTTCTCCTTCTCTAGGTGCTTCTTCCTTCACCATTTCGCTCTTCTTGGTGCTCCTTCTGGAGGATAAGTCGAAGACCACTTCAGACTGAGCATGTCTGACAACGAGCTGTCCACCTTGGAAGGCCGCGGGAAGACAGACCACCAAAGAACCAAACATGCTATCCCCGCGAGGAGTGTCAACGTGAGCTTTGAAATGACCACCCTTGGGGTATATGTTCAGTTTGTACAGCTCTGCTCGAATCTTCGTACTCTTTGGTGACAGGATGCCTTTTATCTTGATAATAGGGTTAATACTCACAAACTGAGTCCAAGAAAAACAACACAAAGTGGATTAAACCTTGTCGAGAATGTCGTACTCCAAAGCGTGAAAGTTGGTGACAAAATGGTCTGGAGAGAGCTGCAAAGCATGACGGTAACTTGAGTCCAACACCTCTTTGCTGCCTTGGCCGAAGGTGGCCGCCGAACAACACTCCACCAGCCCTGCCAACGCTTCTCCTTCCCTCGCTTCCTCCTCTGCTGTTATTGTCACACCGTTCTCTTCTTTCTCTCCATTTTTGCGGAGCGGAAAACGCAAAAGACCAGAGATAAGCTTCTCTCCTTGATCTGCCTCTGCTTTTGGCACGCTCTTATGGAAGCACAACTGAAGAGGCCGAGCAAGCTGCGTGGTACCGCTACAGCAAAACAGAGAGTCCTGGTCGAGCGTTCTTGCAAGTCCTTTCAACGCGGCCACCTGGAGGTCTCTGCGCAGCTCGGCACTTGAGGAATGCACTAAGTGCAGCCAGCGGTGGTTGGTTTGCCGCAAGTGGAGCTTGTCCTGGAGAGAAAGGAAGTTTATCACGTGAAGCTGAACCTCGGGAGAGAGGTCATTCATGTCGGTGGCGTGAGAAGAATCACCAGTCGCCATGGCGCCGTTTTCAGTGGCAAAGGCCTCAGGAGAGAGGTCATTCATGTCGGTGGTTCGAACGCAGAGAACGAGTCATTCGGTCGTCTTGTGGATGTATTATAACACAATTATTTCTAAGAATTATTTAAGGAACTTGGTTTCGTGGTTTTTCATTAAAACGGTTTGTTCTATTAGGTTGCGAGATTTTGATAGGGAATTTACAGCTGTTTTCCTTTTGTTGATTTGCTATTAGGGAGAGCGAAACGTCGTCACTGCGTTTATAGGGAGTGGAACAACAAGCATAAAGAGGAACAACAACGAAAGACCCGATGGCCGCTGTATCGCTACTAACGCTTGTGGTTTTGGGGTTGTGTTGTTGTGTGGTGTGTTTCGAAGGCATTCCTATTGGATCGCCATGCAAGCATACGTTCCCATCGGGAAAAACCTACGACTTCACTGGGGCCAAGCAAGCCGTCGGTGAAGTGAGCTGCTTCTCAGGAAACGGCTATCGCTTCACCTATGCTCCCTGTGGAGTGGTTAGTGAACCGAACTGCAACTCGCCAATCGATGATCAATCTGCTTGCCAAACGCAAACGCGTAAGTTTCCCTTCTTTAGTTCGCTGCGGCTTCGTTTTGAGTTGCCTCCATCCGCAACTTTTCGCCTGCTTTTACTTATTGTACATGGGTTTTCTATTTCGTCTGTTGCTCGCCACCCAATAAAGAGTCTGGAGGGTTTGCATATGGTATCGGAGAAAGGAGCAGCATCAGCTTCAAACAAGAATCGGCTGATGGCAAAGGTTTTACAGCTGTACTAACTGGCGGTCTTTCAAACCGACAGACCACCATTCAGTTCCAGTGCGACCGTTCCACCACAGGCAGCCTCACCTGCGGAACCCCCATTGAAGGGCCAAGCTTGAATTACAACCTCATTTTCACCTCCAAGTACGCATGTGCTGTCGGCTCTGGCGGGGGAGGAAGTTCTTCCACATCATCGGACTCAGGACTCTCTGGTGGTTGGATCTTTATCATCACGTACGTATCGTTCGCTTTTGAACCCAGTGGGCAACTTATAGGCCTTTGTTTTTTCATGTTTCCCTGTCCCTTCCCTCTCACAAACTATTTCTATCTCTCTCTCTCTCTCTCTCTCTCTCGCTCGTCCAATTCTTGCAGGTTGAGTAGCATTGCTTTGGTTTATTTTGTTGGCGGAGTGCTGTTTCAGAAGTTCTACAAGAAGGAAAAAGGATTGGCACTGCTTCCGAATGTGGAGTTTTGGAAGATGTTGCCTGGCCTGGTGAAGGATGGGATTTACTTCTCCCTCAATAAGGTGAAGCAATGGATTGATGCTTGGCGAGGACAGAAGAACTATGACACGCTTTGAACAATCAAATACCCTTCTGGTTGTTGGAAACAAGCACTCACACTCAAGTGTTGATAAACGTTTGTGCGTGAGAGATGCCTGAAAAATGGAAGAAGAAAGAGAGAATACAGACACAGAAACGACCAGTCGGGAGTGCGCTCTGCTGGCACTCCCTGTCCATTCGCCCGTTGGCATCGATGCATGGGCCAGGAGCTTAACGACCGGATGGAGCAGTCGCACCACCCTCTGTTGTTGATATTGTTCGTCTTCTTTGTGCCGCGCTATTGGTTCGCGACGGCAGCAGATGACGTCAGACATTAAGGAACATTTTCCTGAATTCCGTTGAAATTTGGTGTGGAGATCATCGTAAATCTTGAGGACTCCTCAGGTAGGTCAAAGCCAGTCCCTCGTTGACCGGCCGTTGACCCTTTTTTTGGCATGAGAAGGCGACTCTTCCAGTGCGAAGGCAGCGAGCCACGACTGCCTTGCGGACCCACCAGTTGGCAAAACATAAGAAGGAACTGATGTCCATCCCGTTGTTTCGAACGCTCTTTGTTTTGGGGTGTTGTTGTATGGTGTGCAGTTTTGCCGACAGTCCTGGTCGGTCACCGTGCAAGCACACTTTCCAATCAGGAAAGACCTATGACTTCACTGGCGCCGCACAAGCTGTTGGCGAAGTGACCTGCTTCTCCTCAGCTGGTTTTCGCTTCACCTACGTTCCCTGTGGAGTGGTAAGCGAAGCGACTTGCAACTCCCCATACCCCGATCAATCTGCTTGCCTAAAACAAACACGTATGTTTCCCTTTATCTATTCTCTTCTATCCCAGTTGCCTCTATCCATCCTTCCTTTCCTCCTTCCACTTTGTTTGTTGCTCACGACTCAGCCAAGAATTTGGAGGGCGTTTCTATGGTACTGGGGCAAAGAACAGTATTAGCTTCAAACACGAAGCGCTCGATGGGCAAGGTTTCACTGCTGAACTAACTGGTGGTGTTGACAGTCGACAGACAGCAAGTTCCAGTGTGCCCCTTCCACCATTGGCAGCCTCACATGCGGAACACCCGCTGAAGCCCCAAGCAAGAATTTCAACCTCATTTTCACCTCCAAGTATGCATGTTCTGTGACCTCTGGAGGTGGAAAAAGTTCCCATGGTCTCTCTGGTGGTTGGATCTTTATCATCACGTATGCTGATCTGACTTTGTATTTTCGTGTTTTTCTGGCACGCCTCCTTCTCTCCCTCTCTCTCACTCTCTCCGTGCAATTCTTCCAGGTTGGGTGGAGTGGCGTTGGTTTATTTTGTTGGAGGGGTGCTGTTACAGAAGTTCTACAAGAAGGAGAGAGGGTTGGCGCTTCTTCCAAATGTGGGGTTTTGGAAGATGTTGCCTGGCCTGGTGGTGGATGGGATTTATTTCTCCCTCAATAAGGTGATCTGTTGTTGTCGAGGACAGAAGAACTATGAACCACTTTGAACAATCTACTGCATACCTGTTGGGATCAGGGACTCATGAGATGAGCGTCAGAGGGCTGACAAAAGCGAGAAGCTGGGGGAAGAGAGAAGAGCAAAGGGGGAGAGGGATGGTGTGTGCACAAGCACTTTAAATAATAGTTTAATGGTGATAGTAAAACACAATAATGTGGCTTTTAACCAAAGAACTTATTCAGCTTTCTGGTCTCCACTTTAAGGGATATCTGGTAGATCTTGTCCTCATCTACCTGCTTGATGTTTCTCAGGTACTTTTGGATGAGCGGATCTTCAGGGAAGGAAAAGCACTTGTTTTGATACTGCTGCACTTCTCGTATCTTCTCTGCCACGCTTCTCATCTTGTTGAAGTTGATGAGCTCTCCTCCCTCTATCCGGTCGGGGTTTCCATCCTCCAGGAAGGTCAAGTCGGTGAGAAAGACGCCGAGGTAGGGCAGGCAAGGAGGTGCTGTGGAACGCAGCTCCTGACGAAGTCTGGAGTAGTTGTTGTTCATGAGCTCCTTGAGTTGGTTGTAAATGGAGGTGTAGGATTCTCCAATTTCCTATGTTGTTTAAACCAGTAAAAACATTTTGAGAAAAGGGTCAAGAAAACGAACGAAGCATGTACCTCCCAAGTTTTCCGTAGGCGATGCACAGCAGAGTTGGAAAGGCCAGCTATGATCTCCAAAGCTCCGTTGAAGTTCTTAAGCTTATAACATTCCTGTTAAACGATTATTGCAATGATCAATAGATGAACAAAAGAAACGGAGGAAGAGGAAGAAAGATCCACAAGAAGAAGAAGAAGAAGAAGAAGAAGAAGAAGAAGAACAAGAAGAAGAAGAACGATGAAGAACAAGAAGAAGAAGAAGAAGAAGAACAAGAACAAGAAGAACAAGAAGAAGAAAAGAAGAACAAGAACAAGAACAAGAACAAAACGAAGAAGAAGAAGAAGAAGAAGAACAAGCAGAAGAACTAGAAAAAGAAGATGAGGAAGAAGGAGAACTAGTAAAACGTACATTGGCGATGAGGATAAACTTTTTCATTTTGGTACAACGCAAAGCAAAGTCAGGCGTCAAGACTAGCTCTCCACAAACCCAATTGCTTATCTTGTTAAAGTTGTGGATCAGCTCTAACACGTTGGGAGAGTTGAATTCTTTTCCGTTCTTGTTCCATCGTTGAGAAAACAGCTCTTTGGCCTCTATCCTTTGATAGATCTCAAACTCAAATAGGGTCATTTGTTGTGCCACGAGGTCAGGATCTAGCTCCATGAACTGCAGCCCGCTCGAGTTATAGTTTTCCTCTTTTATGCTTTGAATACTAGATCCAGAGTTGCTTTCTTCTTGTTGGAGAGATGAAGAAGAGGGAGTAGCAGAGGAAGAAGGCTCAAATGGAGCTGATATATCTAGAGAGGAAGACTCAAGACTGCTCTTGCCACTGAACACATCCATGCTTAACTCGTCAAAAGTACTAGTTCTTGGAGAACACTCCAAGCTTATACCTCTTTCTCTTTGCTTGTCTTCAGTACATGATGACGACGAAGAAGAAGACGAGCAAGAGAAAGAAAAGGAAGATGATGTTTCGCCATCAGAGTCAGCGGAGCCTTCGGAAACTGGAGCGGTGGAGAAGTAAGCAAGGGTTGGTTTTCTGGAGACCTGAGTCGCTGAACGACCCCGAGGAGGTATGCCAACAAGCTTTACAACAATAAGAGAAGTGAGATTAAAAACACAGAGAGTAGATGAGGCAAGGAAGTACCAGATTCTGGAGCATTTCCTTCAGGTTGTCCACGATAGTAAGGTTTCTGATAGGAATGGTGAGGGCAAGGAAAGCGTTACATAGGTCGATAAGAGGAGGGTCAAAGTCGTGAAAGAAGTTCTCAATCCAAAACTTTAGAACTACCAAAACTCTATGCAGGCATAATATCATGAGAATTAAAAATGAAGAGTTTTAAAGAGAAAGAGGGGTTGTACCGTAGTTGGATGACGCTTTGAGCTTGTTTCTTTACCTGTATCAATGCTTTGTTGTTGATCTTTGACCCAAGTTGTGGCGTCAATAGATACCTGTTAAATAGTTTGTTAGTTTTGATTGGGCATGGAGAAAGAAAAAGAAGAAGAGAATGAAGGGATGAAGGGATGAAGGGATGAAGAAAGACAGGCCTTCGTTTACCTGAACACCAACTTCTCCAACAATTCAACCGGGCTCAAGAAGGAGCGATACGTCAGCATGAAGGCCTTCAAGAAGTTGGGATCTGTATAGATGTCATGCGCCAACCGCTCCACCAACCGATTGGCCGTGGCCGCACGAACCGAAGGCGGAGAGACGTTATCCGTTGCAGGGTTGAACTTGATGTCGTTAGAGTCGTCATTGAGATGCTTGTCATCCAGGCGATAGGTGTAGAGGAACTCTTCCAGATCGCCGTCGGCCCGTTTGGTGAATCTCTTCTGGACGTAGTTCTGACAGATAGTCCTACCTTCGTTGAGTTCTTGCTGAAGAAACTGGAGTTTGTGTTTGAACGACTCTTCTTTGGTGCTCTTAAAGTCGTTCTGGAGGTTGCTGGATTCTTCTTTGGACTTTGTTTCTTGTTGTTGTGTTTCGTTTGTTTCAGTCTTCTGTTGTTGTTTTTCGTTCTCAACTTCTTTGTTTGATTGCTCTTGTTGTGGTTTCATTTCGTCTTCATCTTTAGCCTCTTTCTCTTCTTTTTGTTCCATTTGTTCTTCTACTTTTTCTGTTTCTTCTTTTCGTATTTCTTCTTTATCCTTATCGCTCTTCTCTCTTCCTTCTAACGTGACTTTGAGCTGTTGCAAGTTTGCATTGATCCGTTGCAGCTGGTCCAAGCTTTCTTGCTTCTCCTCGTTTTCTTTCTGCCTTACTTGTACATGTTTCTGTAACCAACAAACAGTTAAGCCAACTACCAGATAAGAACAAAACAAAAGAGAAGAGCAATGAATAAAGTACTTCAATCTCTTCGATAGACTTTTGAAGGACTTTGGTTTCTTTGTTGAGGGTACGAATGTCCTCCGCCAGTTGATGCTGGTCGCACTGTAGTAACCGGCTGCAACTTGTGGTTTGCTGTAAAAGAAATGGCAAGTAAATAAGAAAAACATAACCAAAGAACGAAGAGGGATGAAGAATGCGAAGAAAAGGGTAATATCAACAAGAACAAGAACAAGAAGGAACGAGAAGAACAAGAAAGAAACAATACCTCCAACATATGGAATATTTGAAACATGTCCTCGATAACCTCTTCGTTCTGACTGACCCCCACAGCCTGCAAATGAGGCCGAAGCGAAGCGGAACAAGCCGCCACGTTCTTCCAAAGCGCATCGATCTCTCCCTCGGTTTCTTTCATCTTCAGGCAGGTCAGCTGTTGTGCCTCCTCCAAAGCGCGCTCCATCTCCTGTTTGCGGCGCATAAACTCGGCTTTGGCTTGCTGTAGCTTCTCTCGTTGCTTCGCCAAGCGTTCTCTTTCCCTCCTGCTTCTCTCTTGCAGCACTTTGGAGAACTACGGCAGGATAAAGATTTAGCCAACGCAGAACATAATGAGTAACCCAAGACAAGAAAGGAAGACGGAAAGAGAGAAAGAAACTAAACGTATACCTCAACCCGCATGGTTATCCGCTTGTGGTGGAGGATGAGATTGTACAAACGAACGGTCTCCTCCTCCTTCTGCACCGCGTTCATCATGTTATGACTCGCGCCATCACTCAACCTATTCTTCGCCTCATCCTCGCTTGAACTCAACAACTCTTGTTGCGAACCTGTTGCGGAAGAGTTGCTCTCCAACAAACAACTATCGTAAGCAGAGTAACCTCCATCCATCGAAAGCCTTACTCCCGAAGCACAAAACGGAGAAGAAGGAGAGGAAGCGGAAGTTGGAGAGAGAATGGAGTAATACGGAGAAGTTTCCAGTGACGTTCTTCTAAAGTCGATCGTGTTGCTGTAGTTGTTGTAGTTGCTGTCTTTTCTACGACCTCCGCCAGACGAAGAAGCTCTCTCTAGCAGTATATCGTTGGTGCTGTTGCTTCCCGTACCTCCCAATCCTTTTCGTCTCCCTGCAGGAGAGGAGCTCCCGCCAGAGTCAAAGTTGAACAGCATCGACTGAGGCCGCTTGCGATGAGGCTTTCCTGGGCTCCACCCACCAGCAACACCGCCACCACCACTGTTGCTGAGTCCTCCTCGTTCAAGAGCAAAGTCATCCTCTGCCCCCAAAAGTTTTAACGCTTTCTGAGCCGTTGTGTTTCTTCTCTCCAACGGAGAAGATAAAAAAGAAGAAGAGGAAGGTGATAGAGAGGGAGAGGATACGGAAAAGGGGCTCATCGAGTGCCGCCCAAGTGTACCAAACGAGGATGCGGAGGAAGAAGCCGAAGGAGAAGAGGAGGAGATCTCTTCCTCTTCCTCTCCATTGCCTTTGTTGCCAAGTTCTCTGTCACCGCTGGAAGAAGAGCGTTTTCGCGTTGGTTTACCTCCATTTGCTCCCTCTTTTTTCTTGCCTTTGGTGCTGTTCTTGCTCTTGGAGAGCACCTTGCCGCCGCTTCCCTTCCGTTTGTCCCCGCTCTTTCTCCTCTTGGAGGAGGTCTCGCGAGGAGTTTTGGAGGTGGCTCTAAGGGGAGTTGGAGTGGAGCTCCTGTCGGGAATCCTGGAGAGGGCAGCAACCTTCTCGGCTTTGTAGAGCGGGTTCAGGCTTTCGACTTCGGTGGCATTGCTGTTTGCTTCTTTGTCTGTTTTTTGTTTAGAAAAAAGTAATCTCTAATTATAATCTATCATCATGAAGCACTAATGAAAAATCTGTTTCTTTTTTGCGGTGAACGTGAGGAGAAAGCGACAAACCTTTCCCCTTGCTCTTTTTCTTTTTCTTCTCCGTGTCCGACATCCTCTCCAAAACCAAAACAAAAAAAATAATCCAATTCGACTATGAGACTTTTAAACCGCTTCTTCTTCTTCTTCCACAACACACGAGTGACTTGCTTGCTGCACGACCCTCCACAACCCCTCCCCCCACTTTTTTCAACTTTTCTTTTTTTCTTTTGTTATGTGGGCAAGCAGGACCCGGGTTTATTTTGCGGACACACCGCGCGTCGTTTCGGGAGAGAGCGATAGCTTGTTCTCTTAAGTTTTCCTTTTTTCGATGTGTCGACGAATATTTTAATTATCCGTAGTATTGCTATATTTGGATATTTTTATATACCCGTTTTTCTGTTTGGGGCGATTTAGCCTAATTTTATAAAACTGGGGAGTCATTCTTTCAGACTTTAGAAAAATGAACAGACATCAAATAAAAGAAAAAATAAAAAAGGACGAAGAAGAAGAATGTTGCGCTTCCGCCTGCTCTGTCTTTGCTTGTGCCTCTCCGGGCTGGCGTGCCTGTGCAGCGAGGGCGCCTCGCTCGAACACATGCAGCAGGTCCCGTCGGCGCTGGAGCGAGGGCTCGTCAAGGAAGCGCCGACCTACAAGTCCATCCTCAAAGAGCACAAACGCCCTTGCACGGAGGAGCAATGCCGAGCCAAACGGCTGCCGCAAGTGCCCACGCTGGCTTATGTCACTCCTTGGTATGAGCGTTCTCCTTCACGAACTTGTTTTCGCTTTGTCACCGAGAAGAGGCCAAGTGCTGAAACAAAAACTCATCACATCAAAATCTAAACCAAGGAATTCGCATGGCTACGAAATTGCAAAAACGTTTTCCAGCAAGTTCACATATGTTTGTCCTGTTTGGTATCAAGTTCGAGGTAACCACCCTTTCAGGCGTTACTTTATGTCTTATCGTTTCTGCAGTTTCTTTCAGTCTTGCAATTTCGTTGCTTTCTAGTAGTTTCCTTCTTTCTTGTAGTTTCTTTCTTTCTTGTTGTTTCGTTCTTTCTTATCGTTTGCTTTCTTTCTTTCTTTCTTTCTTGTCGTTTCTTTCTTTCTTGTCGTTTCTTGTCGTTTCTTTCTTTCTTTGCTCTTACAAGACAAAAAAAAAAAACAAAAACAACACAAAAGTGGATAGGGTGGAAAAGCGGCTATTCTTGACGGGAACGCATGACGTAGATGAGGGGTGGGTGATGGAGGTTAAGGGCGTGAATGGGACGGGACCGGCCATTGTGCCTCGCTTCCTATTGGATGGGTGGATAGTGGAAGAGTACAGCTTGTTGATATGGGATGAAGGCTTTGCCAGCGACTTTGTTACTCTGCTTGTCCGGGAATGTGTGTTCGTATTAGTTATTTTCTTCCTTTCTGAGTCTCTATTTATGTTGTTAACTCTTCTAGCGTTCTCTCATTCTTCCTTCTCTTTTTGCTCTTCACTTATTCTCTCTCTGCTCTCTAATTCTCACATTTCTCGTATTCGTGGAACTCTCTTTCTCACTTTCATATTCAAAACAAAAGAAAAAGGAATTATGATGGATTGGTGTTGGAACATAACTTGGTAACAAATGAAAAACTGGCACCTGTCATCATCACACTTGCCAATCAACTGCACGAGCAAGGAAAGAAGCTCATTCTGGTTATTCCGGTTAGTTTAAACGAAGGATGAACGTTCATCCTTCTTTTCTCGTTGTTCCTTATTCCTTTTCCCATCGCTAAATGTCTATTCAACATTTGGAAACCGATAGGCGGATAAGGGCTTCCGAGAAGGACAACATGGTTTAAGCTCATCATTGTTTGCTTGGCTTGGAGACTACGTTGATCACTTTTCCTTAATGACCTACGACTTTTCCTCGCCCCAACGGTACCATTTTTCTCTTCTAATGTTCTCTTGTGTTCTACCTTTCTCTTATTATCTCCAACGCTAAAACCAAATGAAGACCAGGTCCAACAGCACCTCTCTCATGGGTGACTCAAAACATTCTCCAACTCCTTCCTCCCGACCACAAGAACTCTGCCCAGAACTTGGCCTCCAAGATATTGATGGGAGTGGCCTTTTACGGCTACGACTACTGGTCGCCAGCTAAGGGCGAGGCCGTGGTAGCCTCGGCCTATTTGAAGACGTTGGCCTCCTACAAGCCCAAAATGGTGTGGAGCCATGCTCATCACGAGCATAGCTTTACTTATAACAAGAATGGAGAGGAACATACTGTTTACTTTCCTACTTTGAAGGTTTGTTTCTCCTTTTTTCTTGTTTGTTTGTATTCTGTTCCATTTTGTTGAGAGAAACCTTTGAACAAACAAATACAGTCGCTAGCGGATAGATTGGAGTTGGCAGCGGAGATGGGGGTGGGCGTGGCCATTTGGGAGATTGGACAAGGCCTCGATTACTTTTACGATCTGCTTTGATGCTTGAAAGTAAGAGAGAGAGAGAGAGAGAGAGAGAGAGAGAGAGAGTTATGGATTAACTTATTATAAACAAACAAAAAAAGATTTACAAAAATAAAGAAAGTCCACTCCTTTAGCGGCTGGAAGGAACGCAACGCGATAGGAAAGGAAGAGAGTTTAACCATCCCCGTTGCTTTCTTCTTCTTCCTCCTCTTGTTCTCGGCCTGACTTGACTTGCATCTTGTGTGGTCGTCATTTTGCCTTGTCTTAACAACTCACCACTTTGTCTGCCTATCGTTGGTACGAGAATGTTGTTGGCGTTGTCTGGGTTCTCGCTTGGTGTGGGTTTCCAACGTTGTTCCAATGGAGGGCGCGGCGGTAGCGTCGAGTCTTCCTCCTCATCCGCTGCTTCACTTTTATCGTCCACTTGCTTTGCTTTCTCGTCTGTTTTTTTCTCCGTAGCTGACTCGTCTTCTTTTAAGTCCACTTCAAATAAGTCTGTTTCTATACTGTCCCGTTCTGCCCTTTGTTGTTGTTCTTCTTGTGCTTCTTCTTCTTCTTCTTCTTCTTGTTCTTCTTCTTCTTCATCCTCTTCTTGTTCTTCTTCTTCTTCTTCTTCTTCTTCTTCTTCTTCTTCCAGTTGTCGTTGTTCTTGCTTTTGCAGGTGTTGTTTGGCTTGTTCTTCTTCGCTTATTGCTTCTTTATCTTCTCCACCCTTGTTTTTTTGCTCTTCTTGTTCTCTGGCTTCTTGTTTTTCCCCCTTGTCTTTTTGCGCTTGTTCTTGTTCTTGTTCTTGTTCTTGTTCTTGTTCTTGTTCTTTTTCTTCTTCTTGTTCTTCTTCTTGTTGTTCTTGTTCTTCTTGTTCTTGTTCTTGTTCTTGTTCTTCTTTTTCTTGTTCTTCTTCTGCTTCTTCATCATCATCATCTTCTTCTGTTATTTCTGTAGTTGTTTCGGTCTCCATTTCCTCCTTTTCTTCAGCCTCTTCTTGCATCTCTGCCTCTTTCTCCTTTTTAACCCTTGCCTCTTTTATTTCGTTTTCGCGCTCGTCGATGGTTGTCGTGCAGCCGCTAACGTCTTGGCCAAGAAGGTCTCTTCTCTCCAAACAATCGCTCGCGTTCGTCGCTTCCAGCCGTTGCCAAACTTTTTCGGCTGTATTTACAGCTTCCTTTACCTTTCTGCTTTCCTCTTGTTCTTCTTCCTCCTCTGCTTCTTCCGTTCGGGTTGGTTTTTCTTCCTTCTCTTCCTCTTCCTCTTCTTCTTTCGTGAGTGTAGGTTTCTCCTTCTCTCGCTCTTTTGCTTCTTCTTGTTTTTTCGCTTCTGGTTTTTCGTCTTCTTGTTCCATCTTTCCTTCTTGTAGTTGCATCAACCTCTCATCCAACTCCTTTAATTCCTCTTCCAACTTTTGCAGCTGCCTCTTCTTCATCTCTTGGTCTTCTTTTTCTCGTTGGCGGTTGTCTCTCCTTTGCTTCTCACTTCTCTCTTTGAGGAGGTTCTCATAGTGTTCCCTCAACATGCGTTCCTCCTCCATTTTCCTCCTGTCGGCCGTGAGGAAGGGATTGACCCTGATCTTGTCCCCCACCTCCCTGGAGATGCGTCGAATCTCCTCTTCCTTCTCCCTCTTCAACTGTTGCAGCGTCCTCATCGAAAGAGTTCGTTGCAACAACGCAGAGGAGTCCTTTTTGTTGTTGTCCTCCTCCTCTTCTTCCTCATCTTCGATGCGACATTTCTTCTTTGCGTGGTGCTTCCAAAGAGCCTCCTCTTGAGCGCGTCGGACGCGGTCCGCGGTTAAGAACGGGTTCTGGTCCACTGTGGCGGTTTGCGCCCCATGGCTGTCCTTCGGTTGGTTCTGTTGGTCACCCGAGGTAACGGTAGCGGCAGTACTGGCTGACATTGTTGGTTGTGGTTCTTCTGTCCAAGGGAAGTGAGAAGAAGATTTAAAACAAAAAAAAAAAGAGCGAAAACCAAAAGAGCTAAGCAGTAGTAGCAGTGGCGGTGTCTTTGAGTCGATGTTGTGCTTGGTGCACTTGTGTCGAGCGTTTATGCAGTTGTGGTTTGCTCGTCAGACATGTCCACTACGTTTTTGTGTTTTTTTTCTATTTGGCCACCATAAAATGAAGTGAAGCATGGGTGGGTGGAGGGAAAGAAAGTAGGCCGAAGGTTCGTGCAGCTTTCTCACCCCCGTTGTTCGTTTCCTGCCTGCGAGAATTCATGTGAAAAATAAATCATATCGCATCGCACAAAGTAAGCTAGCAAGCCCCCCTTTTGATGAAACTCTGAATGGCAACAGAAGAAGCAGATAGAGAGAGGTTTCCTACTGCATTGGGTCCTTGATTTTTGGGTGGGTTTTCTTTTTGTTTTTTTTTTGCCATAGGACGAAATTTTGGCGAAAACTTCCAGATGAATGGCGAAAAAAACGCAGCCTCACCGAAATTTCGTAATCATGATTTTATCATGAAATTTCAACTGAACACGTATTGGTTAGACCGTGTCGTCACGAGGACAAGCATGCAAAAAACAAAAAATAAAAAAAGTTTCAACAGATGACGACGTTGCGGTCGTCGGGCAGCTGTTCTTCTTCTCCTCCTCCTCCTCCTCCTCTTTCTGCCGCGTCGCTTCCTGAGCGTGCACGCTCTCACTTCACTTGGACGGTGGACCAGGACTGGACCGTCGAGCTCTTTGTCGCTCCGTACCGTCGTCTTCGCCTCCTTCCGCCGTCATCTCCTCCCTCTTCTGCCCCTGCCGCCTCTTCCTCACTCCATCACTCCTCCCCAAGCGACAACAAATGGCTCCTCTCTCGTCTGCCCTCCGCGCTCACCGACCTGCTAGACCGGGAGGCCCTGCGCACGGCTCGCGCGGTCTGCGGCGAGTGGCGCCGCACCGTCGACCTCCGCTTCCGCGACGAGCTCTTCCGCATCGACCCCTTGGCCCTCTTCCCCGTGGAGCTCTCCTTCTTGATCCTGACCAAGCTGCCGCCGACGGACCTCGCCAACGTCCTCTTTGTCAGTCGGCTGTGGCACCGCCTGGCTGAAGACGTGCGGCACCGATGCTTTGCCTCTCTGCGTTCCTCTTCTTCTACTCTTTCTTCTTCTTTGATGATCTTTGCAGATGACAGGTACAGCAACCACGACGACAACAAAGCGGCAAAGAGGAGGCCAGCGCGGGTGGGAGGATGGTGTGGAACGCGTCCTGCTGGAGTTATAACCGTTGGGGTTGGACACACGGGCGGTCTTGTGGCTTCTCGCTTTTGGGATCGTATGGCAACCCTTCTGCTTTTTTTTGTTCTTCCACATTCCTTTTTTTTTCTTCTCTTCCGTGCTCTTTCTCCTTCTCTCTCTCTCTCTCTCTCTCTCTCTCACTCACGGGACTCTTAGCTTTTCTGTTTCTCGGCTTGTGTCGCAATGAATGTTGGTGTGTGATGATGTGATACTTAACAACAACCACAACCACAACCAAAGGGATAACAAGAGAGCATGGTTTGAATTGCAAAGGAGAGGCCGAGCGCTTCTTTCTTGCAAATCATGGTGACAAGATTGATATACACTTTGATGAAACTTTTGGACGCAGTTTGTGCTTTCACCTCTCTCCTTTGCTGCATAGATAGATCTATGCTCTCTTTCTTCCTTCCCCTCACTTTCTCTCTCTCCTCTCACTTTTCTGAGTGGTTTCTCTGTGTTTTGTTCTCAGTTTTTCAATAATTATAACCGATATGAACTCAACGATAAAAGGGTACGTGCCAAGGGCCGTTTTTTTGGGCGAGAATGAAACTTTGGACATGCTTCGCGAGAACCACAACCCTTTTCGACCAGAGAGCTGGGTCTACAAACAAAAGGCTTCAAGTTCGTTTGTTGCTCCTTGGGAAGCACGAAATATTTGTGTGGACGAAGCCATGGACTCTATACGGCAAGAAATGGAACGTTGTGACGTTGTTGATGGCCTTCAAGTCATCTATCATATTGGTATGTTCGATAAGAAATGGAAGAGAGAGAGAGAGAGAGAGAGAGAGAGAGAGAGAGAGAGAGAAGTAACAGAACCTAATAGTGTTGACGATGTTTAATATGTAACAACAGGGGATCAAGAAGAGCTGAACCTGGCGAACAGCTTAATTTGGAAGCTACGAATGGAATATCCTGCACATTTGCTTGCTTGTTATTGTTATTACAGTCAATCTTCCATCACGTCTCCCTACAACGCCATATTGGCCACCACTCAACTCAAAGAGAACACGGACCTAGTCCTTCTGTTTGATGAAAGCTCCATCGATCGCGTTTTGTCTCCACATGTTCGTTTGGAACAAACGCGATTGGACACTATAGCCAGAGTTGTTACGAATTTCTCTTCCTGTTGGCGCTTTGCGGACCCGTTAGACAAGGATAGAGCTGGAAGCATCTCGCTGGATTTGCGAAAGTTGGCCAGACACGTGGTCAGCATTCCTACATTGCACTTTCTTTCTTCTTCTGTCGCTCCTGTTTTTGGCACTGCGCTAGGTATATCATCGATCTTCTCTCTAATACTTTTATTCCGCTTTTGTATTGTCTTCTTATTTTGTCCTTTTTCTTATTCAGGCAACTCGTGCATTGATCAACGGATACGCGACGTGTTCGATCCTAGAAACCTTCTCTGCGGTTCAACCCCCGAATCAAACCGGCACTATCACCACCTCGAAGCTGTTCCTATCTTTACCGGTCGTACATTATCCCCAGCCGACAAACATCATCTCCAACGACGCCTCCATCAGATTCTGTTTCGCTCTTCTTCTTGTGCTCCTTCTGTTTCACAATGTTCATTGGATTATACTCTATCATTTCCATCTTGGCAGCAAGAACAGGTGAAGGACTTTGCCGAAAACAAAGGACACGAAGCAAGAACAGAACCTTTCTTCCTCGCCACCAACATCAAACGAGTGCCCCACAAGTATGACTCTGCCACTTTAATTGTCAACTCGCCGACCGCGTTATCAACTACTCTACATGAATGGTTACGAAACTTTGACTTGTTGTGGCGCCGAAGAGCGTTTGTGCATTGGTATGCGGTGCGTGCTCCTTTCTGTTCCTGCTCTACGCTTCGTTTTTGTTCCGTCTTCTTCCTCTCTTTTCTTTAGCCACCGGACACTGAATATTTCTTTATTTGAAACCACAAGGATGATGGCATGGACGAGATGGAGTTTACAGAAGCTCGCGAGAATGTCAACTTGCTCTTACAAACTGCCGAAGACGTTCAGCCGCAATAAGAAATGTACATTTTTTTTAAAAGCTGTTTTACCTAAGTTTTACCACGTAAATTTTTTAACGGAATTTGGTTGAAATTTTAACGATATTTTCCGTGTTTCGGACTTCAAGTCGCGAAACGACACTACAAATAGCTTTAGCTTGAATATCTTCTTCTTCCCTCATCCATCAAACTTTTCAAACACAACAACGATAGCAACAAACATGGCTCAGAACGCTCTCTATGAACACTTGCATCAACTCAAGATCTCTGACATTCTCAACCCGAAGGCGGGGTCCGTCGTGTTTGTAACAAGCGATAACACCGTGGAAGAAACCGTAACACTTGCTCATTTCCTTCTTTCCTTTGTTTGCTGCGTTTTTTTTTCTCACATCTTGTTTTCCAGGTTCGCGTCTTAGGTTCTAACAGCATTCAGTCCTGTGCTGTAGTCGAAGCTTCCAGTCAGAAAGAAAAGCAACAAGAGGTTGGAAGTTGCGTTGGTGTTGTGGACGTTTTGGACATTGTCTCCTTCATTGTATCGGTGGCTCCTGACGCTGCCTCTATCACTCGAAATGAGCTTCAAAGTCTTGAGATCTGTGGCAGAGCCATAGCCTTCGAGCCTATTGTCAATGTTATCAGTACGTTCAGCTGTTTTTTTTTTTGGCGATCATGCATGCTTATCGAATCGTTTTGCTATCTAAGACGCCTCGGGAAGAGATCCTTATGTACCTCTTCTAGCCAACGATCCAGTCACAATGTTAACCGACATCTTTGCTAAGGGCATCCACCGTATGCCCATCCTTGATGACGGACAACGTTTGAGCCACACCATTTCCCAGTCGGATGTCGTTCAGTATCTCTCCACTCAACTTCATATGGGCAAACTGAAGGGAATGGGAGAGAAGACGTGCAAGCAGCTATTCGGGTTAGATGGACAACGAGAGGTGTTTACTGTCAGCAAGAACGGCAGTTCCCTATTGGATGCTTTGAAGATGCTGAAGGAGAAAGGCGTTAGCGCGTTGGCTGTCGTAGAGGAGGACGGCACGTTGGCAGGCAACTTTAGTGCTAGCGATTTGAAAGGGTTGTACCAGGAGCAGTTCCCCAGTCTTTTGTTGCCTGTTGGAGACTACCTTGAAAAGCATAGCCCAAAGGTTCGCTTATTTTTGCTTCTGTTTTTAATCCCGTTCTATTTTGTTGCTTTTTGTTGGTTTTCTCGGCTTCTTTCTTTACCTAACATTTTGCGTTTTACACAACAGTCTCTTCAACCTATTTGTGCATCTGCCGAAACTTCATTGTTGGACTTGACCAAGGAAATGGCAGCGTCTCGCATTCACAGGATGTGGGTTCTTGATGAGAGCTATCGTCCCATTGGGGTCATCTCCATGACCGACATCATGAACCTCATTCACCAAAAAAACTTGTAAACGCCAACAACAACACCATGTCATACTGTTGAATAAAGTGAACTGTTTATTGTCTCCTATAAAAATTTTTCCTTCTCTTCTCATAATTCTCTGGAATCGGTTCTTTTTTTGTGTCTTCTCCCTGCAGACGTCCACGTGCTTCTTCCCTCACAGCGGCCTCAAGCGGCACTGCTGCGAGGTTGAAATGCGCAAACAACCCTTGGCGGGCCATGAGCCTCCTTTGGGAAATGTTCAGAGAGTCGTGTTTCATGTCGACGTGGAGATCGACGATTTTGATATTTCGGTAAATTTTCGTGTCTTTAATTAATTAATAAATCGACCAATCACAAAAGAAATCCAAAAAAGCAGCCAAAGAAGATACATTACCGCCAGCAAGACCGAGGAGAGAGAGCGAGCTTTATTTTTAAGGGGGGAAAGGAAGGAAGACACTTTTCGTTTTCTTTTTGTTTTGGTTTTTTGTTTTTTGGAACTTTGTTTGGGGTATAGTGGCCCCCTAAAAATCTGTGTTGTCTTCTTTTGACCAAAAGGGAACTTTGTAAAAAAAAAAAAGCAACACAAACATACCAAAACGATTACGCGCGACTGGTTCGATCGATTTGCGTATAACGACGTTCCCTCTCCGCCCCTTCCTTGTAGCTTTTTTGTTGTTTTATTTATTTATTATTTATTTATTTTATTTTATTTTAAAAATTTTAATCCATTTCATATATAAGAGAGTCGGATGACCCGACGACGGTTATTCCTCTCCGTTTTTGCTCTGGGTCTCTTTTTCTTCACATGGCAACATTTCGGCCCTTCTTCTTCTTCTTCTTCTCCTTCTTCTTCCTTTGCTGACAGTTGCCCTTGCCCTTCCTCCTCCTCTTCTCCTCCCACTTCAAGAAAAATCCTTTCCACATCATCTCCATCTTCTGCTCCTCCTTCTTCTTCGATCAAAAAATCCGCCTCCACCATTTCTTCCCCTCTACGAAAAAGACAAACTTCAACGACTGAAACAACGATAACGACTGAAACTGAACAATGCCTTTACTTTACCAACTTGAACAACCGGCTGGTGATCCTGTCGGAGAAGGGCAAGGACATTGCCGAGATCACCATCGAAGGATTTTATCCTCGGGGGGTTGCCGTTCATGGTCTCTTCATCGTTCTCTTCTCTTCTCTTCTCTTCTCTTCTCTTCTCTTCTCTTCTCTTCTCTTCTCTTCTCTTCTCTTCTCTTCTCTTTTTTTTTTCTCCTTTCTTCTCTCTCTCTCCTCTCCTCTCCTCTCCCTCTCTCCCCCTCTCTCCTCTCTCCCTCTCCTCTCCTCTCCTCTCCTCTCCTCTCCCTCTCCTCTCTCCTCTCTCTCCTCTCCTCTCCTCTCTCCTCTCTCTCTCCTCTCTCCTCTCCTCTCTCTCTCTCTCCTCTCCTCTCCTCTCCTCTCCTCTCCTCTCCTCTCCCTCTCCTCTCCCTCTCCCTCTCCTCTCCTCTCCCTCTCTCCTCTCCTCTCCTCTCCTCTCCTCTCCTCTCCTCTCTCCTCTCCTCTCCCTCCTCCTCTCCTCTCCTCTCTCCTCTCCTCTCCTCTCCTCTCCTCTCTCTCCTCTCCTCTCTTCTCCTCTCTTCTCCTCTCTTCTCTTCTCTTCTCTTTTCTAACAAAAAACAAAAACAGAAACGTTTTTGTACGTTGTAACGGCGCGAACGGTGGAACGATACAACATCGACAAAGAAATGGAGAGAACGACGATGGGACAACCGCCCGAGCCCTTCATCTCCTTCAACAACATACCGAGTCTCTATTGCAGAGGAGAGGGCGTTCTCATCTTCAACTCCACCATCTTTGTGAGCTGCTCTGAAGCTTTGCCTTGGGGCATTCTTCGTTTCAATCTCAATGGAACTTTTATATGTGCGTTCTCTTCTCTTCCCTACTCTTCTTCTTCTTCTTCGTTCTTCTGTCCGCTTTCTTCTCCTGACTTCATATTTTTTAAAAAAAAATAAAGCTGGTATACTTCCGCTGACAGCAGTGGGTCACATGCGAATGGATTGGCTGAAAGAACACCTTTTGGCGGTAGACTATTCTGATAATGTCATCTACAGACTCCCAATCAAAAAGCTGACAGTCAATTCAACATCTTCTTCCTCTTCCTCTTCCACTTCTTCTTCTTCCTCTTCTGCCGATGCCCAGCCAGAAACATCTGGTTCTTCTTCAACTTCTTCAGATGATTCTTCGTCTTCCGCCCCTTCAGGAGAACAACAAACTACGGTGTACATAACTGAAGAAACTTTTCCGCTAGCTAACTTTACGGATTCTGGTCGGTTGAAAGCACGTTTTCAAGGTTTGTCCTCTCCTTTCTTCTTTTGTTTGTTCTTCTTCAAAAGTATTTATCATTTATCTTTTCGTTCACCCATTCATTTGTTTTTTTTGATAAAAGGAATGACATATGGAAGTAAAGGCTTTTTGCATGTAATATTACTTTTGTCAGAAGACGCAAAAGCAACGGCTTTGTTGGACGTGACCAATCTCGATAATTCCAGTTATATCAAAAATCCTACCGGTGTACTTTTGGTATCTCTCCTTCCACTCCTCCTACTTTTCTTCCAAGCAGTAACTGATTTTTAAAAAAACAAAAACAGCGGTTTACAACAGAAGAGAATGCAACGTTTGTTGGTGCAGCAGAAGGTCTGAACATAACAGCCCCATTCGACATTGTTCGAGGTCCTAATCAACAATTCTACATCACTCAACAAGTTTTCTTTCGCATCAATCCTGCCGTACGTATCTTCTTTGGCCTCTATCCTTCTTTTTAGCTGATCCTTCTCTTTCTGCATCCTTAAATAGATATTGTACTATAACTTGGGAAACTACCAACCCCCAACCGGATCCGACGGACGATTCTACGGAGGAACACGATTGAACTCTATAGAACCGTTATACATGGCGTGGGGACCATGTCCTGTTTTTCCATCCACAGGAACTGACAAGGAAACGTTGTTGGCCATCACGGTTCCTGTCTCGGTGACGTTCTCGATTATTCTGTGTTTCTTGGTGTTGGGTATTGGAGGTTGTATATTTCGGTTTTGTTGTTGGAATCGACAGAAAGAATGGGAAGGTACATTATGCATTCCTCTGTTTAATTCTTTGTTTGTTTGTTTGTTTGTTTGTTTGTTTGTTTGTTTGTTTGTTTGTTTGTTTGTTTGTTTGTTTGTTTGTTTGTTTGTTTGTTTGTTTGTTTGTTTGTTTGTTTGTTTGTTTGTTTGTTTGTTTGTTTGTTTGTTTGTTTGTTTGTTTGTTGTTTGTTTGTTTGTTTGTTTGTTTGTTGTTTGTTTGTTTGTTTGTTTGTTTGTTTGTTTGTTTGTTTGTTTGTTTGTTGTTTGTTTGTTTGTTTGTTTGTTTGTTTGTTTGTTTGTTTGTTTGTTTGTTTGTTTGTTTGTTTGTTTGTTTGTTTGTTTGTTTGTTTGTTTGTTTGTATTTTGCTTCTTATATGAAACTAATCTGTAATTGTTTAACAAAAATGGAATAGGAGAGGATGAAGGAATGGAAATGGGACGAAGAGGAAAGACCAGATTTACTTACACTGAAATCGATCCGGAAGACATTCGTCTCGATCGGCTGTTAGGACAAGGAGCATTTGGCAAAGTACTGTTCTCGTTCTCCATCTATATGCTCTTTCGTTCTGCTCACTTACAAAACCAAAAAAAGGTGTACAAAGGGGAATGGAGGGGAGCGCCAGTTGCAGTTAAAGTCTTTAACAACATTCGTCCCGAAGCTATGGATGAATCTTTAATCATAGGTTTGTCTTCTCTCTGTCTCGCTTTCTCTCTCGGTCTCTCTTTTACGTCTCTTGTTCTTCAACTACGCTGCGCTCATAACAATCTGCTTTTTTACAGATATAAAAGAAGAAGCTCAAATGATGCAAAAGCTGTCGCATCATCCGAATGTGGTCAAATTCATTGGAGCAGTGATGAAGGCCGACAGTCAACTCAAGTTTGCTTTGGTTTCAGAGTACTGTGCAAAAGGGTCTCTTTATGACATGTTGATGAAACGCAAAGAGAAAGTGCCACTTGTTGTTCTTGTGCGAATGGCGAGAGACATTGCTGCAGGTACCTTTCCTTTTCTTTTGTGCTTCTGTCGATGCTTTCTTTTGTTGCTTTCTTGTAAATAGCAATTATTCCTTCTTTCTATCACCTAACTTTAACAACAAACAGGAATTCTACATTTACACAAGGAAAAGGTTATTCATAGGGACATAGCTATGCGTAACGTTCTCGTAGGAGAAAACTATTGTACGTGCTCATGCTCCCTTTTTTATTGAAACTATCACCGGTTAATAAACCCAACAAAAGCTGTATATATTTCGGACTTTGGAATGGCACGAGTGAAAGAGAACCAAGATTTAAATACTACTCAATCCACAACTGGACCTGTCCGAGTATGTGTTTCCTTTTCTTCTCTTTCGCTCTTCTATCACTCTTTCTCTGTTTTTATTCTCTTCATTCTCATTTTTATTTTTTCCAAACTATAGTGGATGGCGCCTGAGTCGATCCTTCACTCGGAGGCATCAGACGCCTTTTCCTACGGAGTACTTTTGTGGGAGATGATCACCAGAAAAGTGCCATGGAGAGGCCTGGACGCTGCTCAAGTCATTGTTCGCGTCTCAAAAGAAAACACCCGTCTCAAAGTGCCGAAAGATGCCGACCCTATTCTTGCCAAAATCATTCGTAAATGTTGGAAGGAAAAGCCTGAACAAAGGTTAGTTTTTTCTTTCTTCTGTTTGTTCATTTATTGTTTTTGTTTTCTTCAAACTTGTTTTTTTTTCTTTAAAGTTCGTATCCAGTTGACACTTATTTAAAACAAACTGAAACAACAATATAGAATAACCTTCCAACAGATTGTAGACAAGCTTTCGAGTCATTTGAGCGCCCTCGAAGCAATCTACGGAACGAACCAAACTTCCGAATCTGACTCCGAGTCCGAAGCAGACGCCATGAAGACTTATGCAGTGGAAGAGGAGGATGACGGACGTTCTTCCTCGTCTCGCTCTTCTAGTTCTTCCGCAGCTGATGGCAGCGAACTTACGATAACAACGACAACAAACGATGCCACTCTTTCTTCTGTCTTCTTCGGGATTTCAAAAGACACAAAAAAGAAGCCTGATATTCTTCAACATCATCAACCTAATCATCACCGCCATTGTTACAGTGCTGACGAGGAAGGAGATCATGAGGATGATGACGAATCACAGGATGCAGAAGAGGAAGAGATGGAAGTAGAGATGCTTGGTTCTTACATGACGTTGGCTTCTATTCTCGGAACCTCCACAAAGAATGCAGCAACAAGACACAAGAGCGAAACTGATGAACACATAGATACAACGACATCAACAACAGAAGAAAAAGAAGACGAAGAAGAGAGAGAAGTATGTGGAGGAATAAGAGCAGCAATCAACGTTGCATCTTCCTCTGGCTCGAGTTCTTCCTTCTCACTGACAGGAGAAACACAACAGTTGATACGGGTGAAGAAGAGAAGAGAGGAACGGAGCAAGAAAGAGGAGGGAAGCAAACAAACAACAGTCGCAGTCTCGCGAAAAAAGAAAAGAAAGCAACAACAAAGAAAGAGAAGACGAAAAGAACAGCAGCCCCACCAAAAACGAACAACAGCAACGAAGATGGAAGAAAAGAAACAAAAGGAGGACGCAGAGAAGACACGAACGGAAGCAGCACTCAAAGCAGCAGACATCATTTCTTATCGGATACCTTTTCACTTTGAGTTAAACGAATCGTCGCGAAGCGACAAATAAAAAACAAATGATAACAATTTATTTCTTTGTGTGGTAAATAATCGATACGTGCAAATAATTATCAACAGTGTAAAAACAATTCGTTGTGATAAATAATGGAAACAAAAACGAAGGAGAGGAGAGGAGAGGAGAGGAGAGGAGAAGAAAGAAGGCGAACAGCTTGATAGATGGGAAGGAATGGGAACACACATGCCGGCGAAGGGAATATCTTGTGGTGGTGGTTCATTGTTTCATTTCCTCTGCGCTCATTCCATTGGTAAAATATATTTTTTTGGAAGAAAAAAAAACCTTATCAGCTCAGCTTGGCGTTGCTAAAGTCCATTT
The DNA here is from genome assembly GCA_031835245.1 of Balamuthia mandrillaris. NCBI lineage: Eukaryota > Discosea > Longamoebia > Balamuthiidae > Balamuthia > Balamuthia mandrillaris. The sequence continues at coordinate 156,719 of JAVKOQ010000053.1, read as the reverse complement.
CTGGGTGCTGCTTCATGAAACTTTCCAACGCCTCTTTCTTTTTCTGTTCATCGCTTGTTGGGAGTCCTGCTGCCTTTTGTCGCTGATCAAACTGAGTGCAAAGTATTAGCAAGAGAAGAGGGAGCAGAGAGACGAGAACAGGAGAACGGAGAGAGAAGAGAGAGATAGAGAAGAGAACAGGAAAGACGCAAGAGGAGAGAAAGAAGAGAAAAGAAGACCAAACCATCATTTTCTCAACAATCTTTCTGGTCTCTTCGTCAAGGTCAGAAAGTTTGGAATTCTCCGGTTCGATCTTGGTGGTGTCAATCTCAGGATGTCCCTTTATGACACACTTCCACCACTCCATTTTGTTCACCTTTTGTAACTCCACCGTTAAGTTGTTGCTATCATCTGCAGGATATAACTTTTGTTAGAAGAGAAGAACAAAAGAACAACAACTAAAAGGAGACAAGGGAAGAGGGAAGAGGGAAGAGGGAAGAGGGAAGAGGGAAGAGGGAAGAGGAAGAGGAAGGAAGAGGAAGAGGGAGAGAGGGAAGGAAGAGGGAAGAGGGAAGAGGGAAGAGGGAAGAGGGAAGAGGGAAGAGGGAAGAGGGAAGAGGGAAGAGGGAAGAGGGAAGAGGGAGAGAGGTGAGAGAAAAGAGAGAAAGAGAGTGAAAGAACAAGATACCGATTTGCCAAAAGCTTTCCTCGGGTTTCACTGTTTGGTACAGATCTCCCTAAAGAGACATAGAACAGGTTGAGCGAAACTGATTTCACAAAAGAGGCCTTGAAAAAAAAAGTAAACCTGGATGAGAGGTTCCGCTTCCGACTTGAGCTTCACGAAAAGCTTTTTGGAAGTAATCTTGCACTCTATGTTCCTGGCACGAGTGCCCGGCGGGAGCGGGGCCGACAGGGTCACCTCAGCCAACGTTTGTGACCAGGTATACGGTACCTCTGGTGAAATGTTGCAAAGAAACAGAGAGAGAGGAATCAGCACTCCTCTTTCCCACTACATTTTTTGCCTCCCCTTCCCCAAAACGAGATGCTTGGAGAAAGCAAAGAAGAGAGAGAGAGAGAGAGAAAAAGAGAAACGAACCAACAGAGGACGTAGCCATTTGTGCGCGTGTAGTGTGTGTGTGATATGTTTCAGGAGAGGCCAGTGTTATGCTGGTTGGTTCGTTTTCGTTCGTTTCCACACACACTCACACGTAGCCCAACTGGGAGAGGAGGAGGAATGATGGCGCGAGCAACCAAGGCTTGAGCGGGTGATGCACTTGCTATCTTTGCTACGCTTTTGCCTATTTTTGGTGGGAGGGAGATCGTGAGCTCATTCAACGCCGCGCAGCAACTGGTTGCATTTTTATTTGAAAGGGGGGTGGATGTCGACAGGCACACTTTGGCCAGGAACTCATCGAGATCAAGCGCAGATATCTATACTCCATCGATTTCACGTAACAAATGAGAAACCAAAGAAAAATGTGTCGACATGTGATCTAAAGCGATACATGTGATCGGACACAAAAAATAAAATAAAAAAAACCAACAGAACAGAGAGAGATGGTGAACGTGGAGGTGCCGATTACGTTGTTCAGCATGTGGGCGGTCTACCACATGGCGTGGTACTTTCTTTTCCAGTTTCTCTTCCAGAGAGTGCATCGGTTCTAGAAAAAGCTCGCTGAGCTCAACATCCCTTACGAAAGGTTTTGGGGTTACTTTTTTTTTTTTGCGATTTACGCTCATTTGCGATTTTGATGATTCGTCTTCTCTCTCTCTCTCTCTCTCTCTCTCTCTCTCTCTCTCTCTTGTGGTAACCAGCGAAGTGGAGTGGTATAGTCGTTGTGTTTCTTCGGAACATGCCATCGGCTGCCTCATCCTCGCTACGTTGTGGCATCTCAACGTCCTGAGCCAGAACGTGGTGCTCACCCATACCGCCGGCTACTTTGTTTTTGACAGTTTTGTGGTCATCACCCATCTCCAGGACTTTCGCTCCGAAACAGGTTCAGGCCTCTCTCTCTCTCTCTCTCTCTCTCTCTCTCTCTCTCCGACGTCACTCACGTCATTCATCTTTTTTCTTTGGATGAAAGGCACTTTTGTACATCACGGGGTGGGCCTGCTGGGCAGCTGGTTGGCCATTCTCTTCCGCGTGCCCATCTGGCTCTGCAAGTACTACCTCCTCACGGAAGCCTCCACCGTCTTTGTCAACCTGCGGTGGAACTTTTACGTGCTCAAGCTGCAGCGGCACCAGCTCTACCTGGTGGTGGGCCTGCTCATGAGCATCAGCTTCTTCATCTTCCGCACCCTGCCCCTGCCCTACGTATGGTTTCGCGGGGCTCTTTGGGTGTGGTGGGGCGGGGAGCCGGAAGTGCCCAACATGGCCGTCTACCTGAAGCTCATTCAAACCCTGTCGGTCAGCGCCCTCTGCTGCTTGAACGCCTATTGGTCCTACAAAATCTTTCAGGGCTTGAGGAAGGCGTTCTCCGGCAAAGTGGCCACCACCCTGCCGATGGTCCCACCCTCGCCCAGCAAGGGCAAAGAGGGGGATGCTGCCTCGTTGGCCTCGCTCGGCTGGGCCGCTGTAAAGAACACCGAGCTCAATCCCTAGGAGCAGTGGTGGTGAATAATTTTGGTTTTTGTTGTTAATTTATCCAGATTAATTTAATAGTATCATAAAATATTATTTTTGTCGACAAAATGAACAATAATTTGTCCGCAGAAAATAATTTCAGCAATAAATAACAAGAAGTTATCAATCGAAGAACGAGAAATGTTGTGGACAGTGCTGCTGACTGGTTTGGCCTGGCTCGTCGTGCCCAAGCTCCTGAAGAAGCTCTACGACTTGGCGTTCGCTCCTCCAGTGTGGAATGGCCAAGGAAAACGCATCGTTATCACGGGTGCTTCCAGTGGGATTGGTGGGTGCTACTGTTTTTTTTCAGTGTGGAGGAGTGAGAGAGCTGGAGATTTTGACTGTTCTTGTTTTCTCTGATGAAAAGGAGAGGAGCTTGCCAAACGCTACGCTGGTATGGGAGCGAGGTTGGTGCTGGCAGCGAGAAGAGAAGAAGAGCTGCAGCGCGTTTCAGAGGAATGCTCAAAGTTGGGCGCTGCTCAAGTGGACTGCATTGTGAGCGACATATCGAAGCAAGAGGAATGCAGGTTTGGCCCCCTCCGTCTCATTTTTGTTTCGTACCAACCCTTAATCTCTTTCTTTCTCTCCTTCTCCTTCTCCTTCTCCTTCTCCTTCTCCTTCTCCTTCTCCTTCTCCTTCTCCTTCTCCTTCTCCTTCTCCTTCTCCTTCTCCTTCTCCTTCTCCTTCTCCTTCTCCTTCTCCTTCTCCTTCTCCTTCTCCTTCTCCTTCTCCTTCTCCTTCTCCTTCTCCTTCTGTCTTTCGTTTTCAGGCACTTGATAGAAACAGCTGCCAAAAAGTTGGATGGTGTCTTTGACTGCATCATTCTCAATGCGGGTACGGCATTGCAACTCTCAGATAACGAATGGTAGTTTCGGCTAACTTTGTGTTTACACTGAAACAACGAAGGTATTTCCATGGGAGAATGCTTCGAAGATGTTAAAGACCTCTCTATTTTCCGAAGGCTAATGGACGTGAACTATTATGGTATGCACAACTTCTCTATTTCTTCCGATTTGCTTTCTCTTATCATTCTCTCTCTCTCTCTCTCTCTCTCTCTCTCCCCTTCTCTCTCGCGCTCCACCTGTTCCTGTCCTCCTTCTCTCTTTTGCTTCCTTCCTGCACAGGCTGCATCGACTGCACCAAATTTGCCCTTCCCTATTTGAAGCGGTCTAAGCACGCTAAAATTGTGGTCATGTCTTCCATCGCTGGCAAAGGAGGAGTTCCGACCAGGTCCGGCTATTGTGCTTCCAAGTTTGCTCTACATGGTAACCAACTTCCGTGCTTTCATTTGTTTGACTCTTACACTCATGAGCGGCTCCTTAATGGTTTCTCTTATTTTTTTTTTCCTTCTGGCTCTTCTCCTTGGAAAAGGTTTTTATGACAGTCTTCGTTGTGAGTTGAAGAGCCGATATAACAATATCGATGTGTGCATCATCTGCCCTGGCTTCGTCAAAACAAACATCAACAACACGCGTCTCGGGGACGCTCCCCAAGCATTCGATGAAAAGAAAGCCATGTCTGTTGAGGTTTGTTTTGTTTCTGTCTTCCTTTGCTCTTGTTATTCTCTTCATATTTTATGTTTTCTTTCTGCTCCTTTCGTACTTCTTTCTTTGGTAATCATCACGTTTCTTTTTTTTTTCGTTTATCAGACGGCAGGAGAGATAATGGTGTCAGCCATCGAGAAAGGCAAACGAGAGGAAGTCATGACAAGCTATGGCAAAGCGGGCGTTTACGTTCGCTTCTTTTTGCCTGAGCTCTACGACTGGATCAGCTTGAGAGCCATGCAGCACGTTACCGGCCACAACAAAGCTGCGTAAAGCAACACAGGGGCTCTTGGTTTTGCAATCCTTTTTCTCAATCGTTTATTTAATCAGCGTTTACTGCAGTAAGCATAAAATATCATTGGAAGCTTTGAAGTAGGTGGCTTAATACTTGGTGGGAACCATGACATAACCTTCTTCTCGATTCTTGTTGCTCAAGACGGTGATCAGAGTGATCATGGTGCCGAGTACAAACGGCCAGGCCAACACCGCAAACCACCAGCCAACTGGAGCCCAGGCGACCGTCCTGTCATCGTCAAACGTGTGCGTTCCGATGAAAGTATCCCAGGGGCCATCTCCCTGCGCGCCCTTGAAGGTGTTTGCAAAGGCCTTGGGAAGACCGATACTGAAGTAAAGGACGCTGATGGTGAGCAACAACAAGGAGAGAAGCGCCACAACAAAGCTGCCGATGTTCAACGCTTTGGGCGTTGTCGCTCTCTCGAGGCAGCAACAACGAACGCTGAAGAAGACGGCGAGGAAGAGGGCCACCAGGGTGGAGGTGAAGATGAAGAAGAAGTTGGTGGCAAAGACAGGGGTCAAGTACTCGTAGAGGTGGTCGTCCTTGGACCAAAAGTTGGAGACGGCAACCTGGTCGCAGTTGCCGCAGCCGTTAGGGGAGTCCGCGCAGGAAATGGTGGCCCAGAAGAAGACCGTAGCTGCGCTGCACTCCTCTGACCAATTGCTCGCCTTGGAGGTGAAGACGTACCACGGAAGCACCAATGCCAGAAACAAGAGGGCAAAGGCGAGCCAGCTGAGGCAGCCCCCCACCACGTTTTTGGGTGCACAAGTGGCCATGCTTTTGTTTTTAAACCTCCAGTCGTTTGGTGAGATTAGCTTATCGTGTGTGTGGACTCTTTTTTTAAAAGCAGAAGAAGAGGAAGTTACACGAGGCTTTTATTTTCCACGTATTTTTCTCATTACCGAAGAAATGGAAAACTCCACCGTTGAAAAGGCAATGGACAATTTTATTGGATCTGTATTGCCCAACCCTTCATTTTGCCTTCCAAAGGCTTGCTGACCCGCAAGAGAGGGTTCCACCGGTTGTGCCCAACCACGCAAGAACGGTGAAGCCAACGATGCCCCATCCGTTCGGGAAAGCTCTTGATCAAAAGGTGGCGGACCCTATGAAGCTTTGCCAGCGGGGCGGGAGGTGAACTACGAAAAGGTGAATGGTCTGCGATGTGTGGAACGCAAAGTCAAAACAAACATCAACAACACGCGTCTCGGGGACGCTCCCCCAAGCATTCGACGAAAAGAAAGCCATGTCTGTTGGGGTTTGTTCTGTTTCTGTCTTCCTTTGTTCTTGTTATTCGCTTCATATGTTATGTTTTCTTCTTGCCACTTTCGTTCTTCTTTCTTTGTGACTCATCCCCATTCTTTTTTCGTTCATCATTCGTTGTTGTAGATGGCAGGAGAGAAAAAGGTTTCAGCCATGTTTATTTAGTGAGCATTGGAAGCTTTTGAAGCAGGTGGCTTAATACTTGGTGGGAACCATGACATAACCTTCTGCTTCAATCTTGTTGCGCAAGACGGCGCCCAGAGTGATCATGGTGCCGACCACGAACGGCCAGGCCAACACCGCAAACCACCAGCCAACTGGAGCCCAGGACACCGTCGTTTCATCCCAAAGCTCGTGTGTTCCGATGAAAGTATCCCAGGGGCCATCTTCGTGCGCATTCTTGAAGGTTTTGGCAAAGGCCTTGGGAAGACCGATACTGAAGTAAAGGACGCTGATGGTGAGCAACAACAAGGAGAGAAGTGCCACAACAAAGCTGGTGATGTTCAACGCTTTGGGGATTTTCGCTCTCCTGTGGCAGCAACAACGAACGCTGAAGAAGACGGCGAGGAAGAGGGCCACCAGGGTGGAGGTGAAGATGAGGAAGAAGTTGGTGGCAAAGACAGGGGTCAAGTACTCGTAGAGGTGGTCGTCCTTGGACCAAAAGTTGGAGACGGCAACCTGGTCGCAGTTGCCGCAGCCGTTAGGGGAGTCCGCGCAGGAAATGGTGGCCCAGAAGAAGAAGGTAACGGCGCTGCACTTGTCTTCTGACCAATTGCTCGCCTTGGAGGTGAAGATGTACCACGGAAGCACCAATGCCAGAAGCAAGAGGGCAAAGGCGAGCCAGCTGAGGCACACCCCCACCACGTTTTTTGCACATCTAGCCATGCTTCAGTTGAGTCGTTTTGTGAGATCGGTTGGGTGCGTGTCGCAGAAGGAGAACGTTTAAAGACGGGGAAGTTACATTAAAGGTCTTTATTGCCATGTGTTAGTCTCATGGAGGGAAGAAAATGGAAAACTCCACCATTGAAAAGCATTTGGACAATTTTATTGGATCTTTCGCTCCCGCTGTTGCAGCAGGAGACCCTTTAAACGACTCAGGGAAGTTACCCGCGGCCTTTTTCTTTCCAGCAAGGCGACCAGCGAGGGGTATACCCTTAGTTATCAGCAGGGAGACAAAATAAGAGGTGCATAACAAGTAAATTGTCCGTTGCTTTTTCAATGGTGGAGTTTTCCATTATGCACATAATAGCACGGTACACCCAAGTGTCACGTTAGACACAAGAAGGTTGCCAACAACGCAAACAATCATCCTATCCATTCGGGGGAGCTCTTGGTCGAAGGTGGTGGATGAAGCTTTGCCAGGGGGGAGAAGTCATCTACGAAAATGTTCACTTCTGTTGCTTACAGCAAAGTTATCATTCACATGGATTCTTACCGTGGCTATCCCACTCCTCCTCTCAATCCTTACTTTGTTGTTCAGCAAATAAGTTTATTGCGCGAATATACGAACTGTTGTGGTCTGCGATGTGCGAAACGCAAAGTCGCGAGAAACCACGAAGAAGAAAAAAAGCACATCACATCTGCTTAGCAGGAGGGAGCATGGCGTAACCATCCTCATAGCGGGTGGCCCTCAAGGTGGTCGCCAAAGTCACAATTGTGCCTAACAAGAATGGCCAGCCCAGAAGGGCGAACCACCAGCCAGCAGGAGCCCAGGCAAACGTGTCCTTCTCATCCATACCATCAAAAGTGTGTGCGCCGATGAAGGTCTTCCAGGGTCCCTCCTCCGAAGACGGGCCGTCGTGGCTTTTGGCAAAGGCTTTGGGGAGACCGGCAGCAAAATAGATAATGCTGATGGTCAGCAGCAACAAGGAGAGCACCCCCAAAACCGTGGCGGTGATGTTCAACGCGGTGGGGGTGACTGTTGGTTCCTGCATACAGCAGCAACGAACGCTGAAGAGAACAGCCACGAAGAGAGAGACCAGGGTAGAGAAGAGGATAAGGAAGAAGCTGGTGGCGAAGACAGGAGTTAAGTCCTTAAAGGGTGCCTCGTCCTTGGACCAAAAGTTGGAGGTTGACACGGCGTCGCACTGGTGAGAGCAGTCTTCGGGGTTGTCCCTGCAGGTTATGGTGCTCCAGAAGAAGACGGTGGCTTGGGCGCAGTCCTCCCCGGTCGCTTTTTCCTTCATTGAGACCGTGAAGACATACCAGGGAAAGACCAACGCCAACAGCAGGAACGCAAAGGTGAACCAGCCGCAGCAGCCTCCCAGCACGTTTTTCGGAGCGCAAGTCATTCTTCTTCTCCTTCTGTTGTTCTGGTGAGAAACAAACGAAAAGAAAAAAAAGCCCAAGTCTTCGAGGCCACAATTCTGTTGTTGTTATAACGTGATTTATTAATTCCAATCAATTAATAAATTTTGAATTCGTAGAATGCGAGTACGAAGGTGGAAGAAGAGAGCAGTTACTTTGGAAGAAGCTTATATCTTTCCGCTTCTCCTCTCCCGCCATCGGCGTTGCTTCTTCTTGGAATTGCTGTGTGGTACGCCACAGCAATGGCCGCCAGCAACACCGGCCAGGCCACCAGCGCAAGCCACCACCCGATGGGTGCCCACCGGTCCGTTTGCTTATAGCTACCCACGACAGCACTGCTGCTGCCTATGAAGGAACTGCTTGGTAGGTCGAGTCCTGTCTCCTCTTCCAAGCCCTCATGCCATGCGTTCGGAAACGCAATTGCAAAGTAAGGGATCAGCGCGCTAAGCACGCAAAGCCCAAGCGCCATGAAGGAAGCTACTACAATGTTAACGGGACTGCTGGCTTCTGATGTTGAGCAAGAACGATAGGTGAACCAGAGCGCGCCGAAGAGAGAAGAAGTGGTCGTGCAGAGAAGAAGAAGTAGGCTTGTTTCAAAAACGGGAGTGAGGTGTTTTAAGATAGGGTCGTCACTTTTGGTCCAAAAGTGAGACGTCTCTGGGCACGACACATACATCCCACACGTGCTCTGGCCGGAGACATCACAAGTGGTGCTTGCCCAGAAGACCAACTGAGTCATGGTGAAGCTACAGTGGTCATCTTTCATGAGCTCGTAGGTAGTGGTGGTGATGTACCAAGGCAGGCACAGAGCGCAAAGCAGGAGGAGGAAGGAGAACCAACAGAGAAGGACCAACGCGATGTAGGTCTTGGTGAACCTGTTTGGAGTTGACATCTTTTCCTTGCGAGAGGCGACAAGCCAACGTATATTAGTAACGATAGGAGGAAGAAGAATGAAAGGTAAGCAGCATAAAAATATGTCTCCTCATCGCCAGAGTATATTTGTAACGATAAGAAAGGAGAAAGCAGAATGAAAAGTAAGCAGAAAAATAGATGTCCTCATGGCAGTCATATAACAAGTGCTCAGCTGGTAGACCATTTATCGATAAATTCTACAATTTAATTCCATTGGGAGAAAAGGCCGTGCAGGACGTAAGCAAACTTAGACTTTGGGGTGAAGAACGGCGTAGCCTTCCGCTTCGTGAGTGTGGTGCATGAGGGAGCCCAGCGTTACCAGCGCGCTCAAGTAGAATGGCCAGGCTAACAAGGCCAGCCACCAGCCAGCGGCCGACCAGGAGGATTTCACCGAGGAATCGGGGCCAACGGTTACACCTTTGCCGATGAAGGAGCTCCAAGGACCCTCTCCGTGGCTTCCTTCGCCGTAGTAGAGGTCGTCTTCCACCAGACCCTTGCGAAAAGCGTTTGGCATAGCAGCAGCAAAGTAGATGATCGTCATGCTGAGTATGATAAACCCAACTGCTGCAAAGACGAACGTGCCAAGGTTCAACGTTAACGGAGTTGCTCTCTTGTTCATGCAACAGCAACGAACGGTGAAAAGAAGAGCAACCAACAAAGCGGCCATCGTAACAAAGAGCATCAAGAAGAGGCTGGTCGCGAAGATGGGCGTCAGCTGCTCGAACAGTGGAAATGGTTCGTCATTTGAGCTGTGGTAGGTCCAAAAGTTGGAGATGGCAAGCTGGAAACAAGGTGACTCCTCTCTTCGAGGGCAGTAGCTCCCCTCTTTGTTGTTAGGGGACGGCTGGCACAGGATGGTGGACCAGAAGAACATGGCAACTTCCTTGCAGTCGTCTCGGTGGTTGACAAAATTGTCGGTGGTTGTTGTGGTCCAGGTTACGACGTACCACGGAACCAGCAAAGAGAGAAGGAGGAAGGAGAAGGCCGACCAACCCAGCACTCCTCCAACGGCATTCTTCGTGGCGAGGCCTGTCGTTGCGTTTGCTTTCATTTGTTGCTATATGTGTATCGTTCAGGAAAGAATAAGACAGAAAGAGAATCCCGGCGAGCACAACCCTTTATATACAAACGAAAGATGGGCGTGTCACCGAATGTCCTTCAGCAAGCTGGTTGATTGACGAAACCAGATTGATGATAATTTCCGCGTTCATTGGATATTTTTGGATACCACCGATATTTTATCCATTATCATAAAAATTGTGTAGAATTATCGCAAGTTGTTATTCTCTCTTCTCTCTTCTCTCTTCTCTCTTCTCTCTTCTCTCTCTGAGTTTGTGTGCAACTCGTTTTCGTGGGTGAATACAAAAAGAGAAGACATTTTTTAAGTTTAGCATTCAGGACAGGACAGGGAACAAGAGTGTTGGAGAAAAGAGGAAAGAAGAGAGTGGGGGGTGGCGCGAAACAGAAAGGAGAAGTGATGGGGCTGGGAGTGAGTGCTGCTCATTTGTTTTGCTCCCGTCCAAACACGAATGGAAATCCAGAAGGAGAAGATGATTGTTGTGGTGACGGAGAGGAGGGTGAAAACGGAGAAGAAGCGGTAGAAGGAGAACTGGGTGGTGGTGTTGAGGGTACTAATGAAAACAGTGGTACCGCAGAACTTGTTGGTGTTGTGGAGGGGGGAGAAGGAGACGGAGACGGAGCACTCCACGAAGCGGGAAGAGGAGTGGCAAGACCTAAAGTTGTTGTCGCAGACATTACCTTGCGCTTTGTTGAGCTTTTCTTTTGTCTTTGACGATTAGGGGACTTGGTTGGCGAAGGTGTTGATGAAGAGGCGACAGAAGTTGATGAGCCCAAATGAAGTCCTGCCAAAAGGTCTGAAACTATTGAGGGTTTTGACGGAGAAGGTAAGGACGAAGGAGATGAAGAGGAAGGCGATGAAGGCGATTCCGCGGATGAAGGTGTTGGCGAAGTTGAAGAATTTGACGAAAAAGAGGATGGAGGAGGAGTAACAGAGTACGTTGGAACAAATGTACTGCTTGAAGAAAGGAGTTCAGAAGCGGCCGACTCTGCCCACGACTGAAACCTGTCCATTACTTGCAATGGAAATGGAGAGCCTTTGGCCTGCTCTCCATTCACATAGATGGTGATGAGCCAACGTCCAGCCACGCAAGGTAAGTAACTCACTTTGTAGATGCCGTCGTTAACAAACAGCGAAGCGCGAGTGATGAGAGCTGTCATCTGTCCGTTGGGGCCTTGTTGCTTTTGTTTCTCTGTCTCTGTGTGAAGTTGGTTGACGTTTACTGCATGTGCTGCTGATTGTTGTCGCAGATATTCTTCCGGAGCAAAGGATAGAACTTCATCTTCCAGAAGTGAATAATGAGCAGAGGGTCTATCAACCTCAACCTGTTTTTTTGTTTTGGAACTTCGTATCCTATTTCTGGTTCTAGTTGATGATTTAGGTGGTTTTGAGGAAGGAATTCCAAACGTAAAAGAATTTTCATTGGAAGAAGAAGAAGTGGGGAACGAAAACGAAGGAGCAGGCTGACCTGGCGATAATGAAGATGATGGTGAAGAAGAGGTAGAAGTAGTAGTGGAAGAAGAAGGCGTAGTAGTCGTGGTGGTAGAAGCAGAAGAAGAGAACTGAGCAAATGAGTTCGAATCAAAGTCGGCTGGATCGCGTTGAATCAACACTTTGTAACGTTGGTTGGGACGAAGGCTCTTATTGCCAAACTCGTCATAGGCTTCAATGTTGAAAGAAGCGGCCAGCATACATAACGCATTCTTGAAACCTGCTCCTGTGAACTTGCAATGATCCGGATGTGCCACTATTGTTTGTTTTGGTTAACAAAAAATACACGTAGAGAAAGAGGTAGAGAGAAGGAGAGAGAGAGAGAGAAAGAGGGAGAAAGAGAGAGAGAGAGAGAGAGCGAGAGCGATGGGGAGAGGGAGAGGGGGAGAGCAAGAACGAGAAAGAGAAAGTGAGAAAATTAAGCAAAGAAACGTACAATTCATAGATTTTTTGAAGGCTTGTTGGGCATCATCGCTGAGATCCTGAATACCTTCCAATCCAATTTCTTCCTCCTCTTCCTCTTTTTCTTCTTTGCTTTCTCCTTGCGTTTGACCGCTCTGCTCTTGTGACTGTGGTAGTTTTTGCTCTCGACTATTTCGGTTGTAGAAAGACTGGTTGAAAGAAAGCATCTCCACACGATTCGCGTTGCTATCTCCTTCCTTCAAGGAGAGTTGTCCCATCTCTCTTTCTTTCAAATCAATCATGTACCTCAAAGCCATGCTTTGTAAGTGCGGCGTTTGATACGTGTAAGCCATTTCGTAGAGATAAGCGGCGTTAGCCTTGCTGATGCCCTTTTCGATAAAGCACTCGCAACATTCTTGCAAGGAGAGCATCGTGTACAGATTGGCAGCCATCAACAGCTCGACGACGTTATCCTCGTTGATATCCGCTTTGCCGGTGTAGAGGAAGTGAACCAGTTCTGTGAAAACGGAGGAACGAACTTCGGAGATTATAATTTCAGAGATGGCACTCTCTTTCATTCCTGATGTGAACATTGCTCTGATTTGAAAAAAAACAAACAAATAATGAGAATGAGCGCAAAAAGAAGAAGAAAAGAGAAAGGGATACTTGAAGTGACTGGAGCGGGCACATAAGAGAGCCTTGTGGGCAGGTATCCTTTTGTTCTCATCTTCCACCACCAACGTCACATCTGTGAAGCGCGGATCAGCCAACAAATTCTTCATAGAGGTGATATAGTCGGGTTGAACCACGTTGCGCAGATATTGAGAAGCTTCTTTTTCTACCGCTTGCTCTTGCTTCATCTCCTCTTCAGCTTCTGTCTCGTCATCTGTATTTTCCTCCTTCGCTTCATCCTTTTCTTTTGTTTCTGTGTTTTCACGTTCCTCCGCCTCACCGAACAGCTCTGGCTTTTTGGCATCTGCTCTTCTTTGTTGCAGCTTTCGAAGAGCACCATCATAACGCGCTTTGATATCTTTTTTGAGTTCCATGTCAGCGCTAGCAGAAGAAGGTGGCGAAAATAGCGATGAAGGTGAAATTGTTGCTGAAGAAGTAACCGAAGATGAAGAAGCACCTAAGCCTTGTTGTCGGTACTTGGCTTTCAGCGCCAGCACTTTACTCTTTAGATCTTCATGGAAACTAACAAAGTTCTCTTCCACAGAAGCTGACCACAATTTGCTTTCCACCACGCTCTCAAATTCTTTGACAATGAAAGTAGAGGTTATGCGGAAGAGTTGTCCCAGGTAATACTGCTCTGTAAGAATTGGAGTCGGATGACCGTCATCCTCATTGTGTTGTTGCTCCAGTTGCTGTTCGTTTGATTTCCAATAGTCGTGCAACAGTTGCCACACAAGAAGCGTGTTAGCTGGTGTTAAAGCATCATCAAAGGCGCTCAAAGCCAAATCTTCCAAACGAGGCAACCTGTAACGTCGTGACAACTTTAACAACGGAAGCAGACGACCAAATAAGTCTTCCTTGTACTATGTTTTGTTTTGCATAAGAAAAGAGTTACGAAAAGATATTGAAAGAAAGACGAGTGCCAACGGTAAAAGTGAAATGTTTTGGGTTAGATGTTACCTTCGTGCTATCATCTGCAACATGTTCAGAGGGCATGGGATCAATGAAGTCGCCATAAACAAATCGAATAAGGTCTTTAACCACCACATCATCGGCTCCTTCTACTTCCCATTCTTCCAGAGTAGAGGCCTCATGTCCGTTTTCTGTGTTCTTGCTTTGATGGTGATCATCAAAAGAAGGAATCATCACGCTGAGTATAAACTTGTGACAATAAAACTTTAGGTTGCCGTGACTTCCTCGAATGAGTATATCAGCAAAGTTTCTTTCTATCCCATCCAACAAAGGAGATGACGACCGAGCCGTAGAGAGAACGGTGGTCAGGAGGTTGTCTTTAAGATCCGATTTCAGGGTCTCTTCAGCAGGATCGATGTCTTTGGCCAAGACTACGGTGTGATACCAACCACAACTCACTTTGGAGACGAACTTGTTGGCTAACGTATCTACCAACCGTGGCACACCCTTTTTATTTTTGTGTATTTTTGTTTTCAAGTTAGAAACATGGGGACTGAGATAAAGAAATAGGGAATGGAAATAGAAAAGTGAGAAAACAGAGGAAACGAGCAAAAAAACCTGATTAACGTAATCGCCATGACCCAAAGCTCCATGAGAACCAGCTCCAAACGTGTAGAGAAGTCCAGAACTGGTGATAACGGCCGTATGACTAAAGCCACAACTGGCCTCCACAACGAAACGACCTTCCAACGCGGTCACTTTTCTGGGCAGTTCCACGCGGCTACCGCCGGTATCGTAGCCCAATTGCTGCCATACGTTTGATCCCCATGTGTATAATTCGCCCGCAGCTGCACAGTAGCGAAAGTCATTTCATGACCAGGATAAGGGGAAACTAAAAGGAGAATACAAACCAGTGATGCAAGCGACATGAGAGAGCCCCAAACAAACAGAAACAACTTTCTTGCCTTCCAAGGCCTTCACCAGAGTCGGGTTCTTCAACACGGAACCTTCCTCAGTCGCTAACAAACTGCTACCCCACATGTACAGCTCTCCTGTGCTGGCTATAGCAGCGCACGTGGAGGAGTTTTGGGAAACATGAACTTGCACTATGTGTTGTCCTTCCAGAATGTGCGTTGGAGTTTCACCAGGTGGCCTTAGCTCCCATACTTTGCCGCTGCGAGCTATCGCCAAGAAGAGATACTCTGACACCGCAAGCTGTATATACGCAGATCGCACAGAGATCATAAATTCAGACAAAGATACAGAATACACGATAGAAAGGGTACATAACAAACGAAAGATGAGGAAGAACAAGAACTAGAATCACAAAACGCATAAGAAGAAATGGCTAAGAAGAAGAAGAAGAAGAAGAAGAAGAAGAAGAACAAGAACAAGAAGAACAAGAAGAAGAACCTGTGCGATCGGTCCAACTTCCTCGTTGTCAAAAAGTGGTTGCATGGTCTGCTGGTGAGGCTGTTGCTCGATCCGGTGAGCCAAGGCAGGCAGGTTGTACTGTTCCTGCAGCAGCAAGGCCCGGCCGTCCTCCAAGAGAACGCCGAGACGATAGAGGCCGGCGCTTATCCCGACCACTTTTTTCTTCTCCAACAACGTGTTGCGCGTGGAATAGAAGGATCCCCATCCCCTATTTCATTTAAAAGTTTTTGGAAACAGAAAAACAAAAACATAAGAGAAGGAAGGAAAGAACTAAAGAATGGGGAAAACCGAACCAAAAGTAACATTCTCCGTTTTCTTTTTAAACAAGCACGTGATGGTCGTTAAGCAAAGACAGAAAAAGCAAGAGAGAGAGAGAGAGAGAGAGAGAGAGCGAGAGAGAGGTAGAGACGAACAGGGAACAAAGAACTACAGAAGAACAAGAAGAAGATAACCATATAGAACATAGAACCAAAGGAGAAAAACGACAGAGAGACAGCAGCGAAGACGACGGAGATGAACAAGTGCACGCACCCAAGATCTCGGCGGTGTAGTGGAGTGCAGAGACCAACTGCCGAACGCTTCGCCGCTTGCCCAGGTGAGCCTCCACCGCGGTAGGCATACAGCAAGTGCCTCGTTTGCCATTGCCCAATTGACCTTTCCGTTGTCACGATTGATGAGCGTTGGCTGAATGAAACCCAACAAAAAAAAAAGAAAAAGAAAAAGGGCATACCGCTAGAGCCGCCACCAAAAGTGAAAATGTGGGCTCTGTCCTTGGACAACACCTTGGTCGCCAGGTTGGCCTCGTTCGTTTGGGAGGAGGTCTCTCCCTCCGTTTGATTGGGGTGGTGGGGCTCCTCTTTGGAAGGCGTCTCGTCCGTCGTCACTTGGGAGGTCTCTCCCTCGGTTTGGTGCTGGGGGTGCTCCTCCTCTTTGGACGGCGTCTCGTCCGTCGTCACGCCCTCGTTCGTTTGGGAGGAGGTCTCTCCCTCCGTTTGGTGTTGGTTTTGTTGCTCGTCCTCTTGCTGCAAGTACCGCATGGGTGGTTTTCCACCAGTGGATACCCTGGCCGTTTGCTTTGTCCTTCCCATCCCTCTCGTAAAACCCCCTGCTGCTGCTGCTGTTGGGGCGTGGAGTGTGTTCTTGTCGGTTTCCCCTTTGCTTTATGAGCACCAATAATATTTTAACAATTCCAGGAAAATTTTTCACAATATTTGTCCTCAAGGACGACACGAGAAAGGACCCGACTAGTGATCAGTTCCGATTAGTTTTCGATTCCAAGAAAAATTCTGAGTTGAGGGATTTGGTGTCGACACCTGAAGAAACTTCACGCTCAAAAAAAAAAAGGGAAGATGAAGACAACAAGCAACCATGGGCACAGGCAACAACAGCGAGCGCCAACGCGCAACGATGAGGGAGAGGAGGGTGAGTTCAGTAGCGGTGATGACTTTGAGGGTGAAGACTCAGACCTCTTTGAGCAAAGTACGTGATTTTTCTTGCTTCTTATTTGCGAATTCTATCTCAACATAAAATAAAAAAAAGCAGCAAACAGGCAGCAAACAGGACGACCCGCAAGAACAAAGAGAATGCTGCAGACTGCAGAAGAGGCAAAGGCCGTTGGCATAGCTAACGTGGAGCAACTCTATCTTCAAGGAGGTTTGCCTGCCGTGTTTTTTTTTATTTGTTTTGCTGTTGTTTCTCTCCTCTCCTCTTCTTTCTTTCTTTCTTTCTTTCTTTCTTTCTTTCTTTCTTTCTTTCTTTCTTTCTTTCTTTCTTTCTTTCTTTCTTTCTTTCTTTCTTTCTTTCTTTCTTTCTTCTTGTAGTTTCTTTCTTGTATTTCTTTCTTGTAGTTTCTTTCTTGTAGTTTCTTTCTTGTCGTTTCTTTCTTTCTTTCTTTCTTTCTTTCTTTCTTTCTTTCTTTCTTTCTTTCTTTCTTTCTTTCTTTCTTTCTTTCTTTTTCTTTTTCTTTCTTTCTTTCTTTCTTTCTTTCTTTCTTTCTTTCTTTCTTTCTTTCTTTCTTTCTTTCTTTCTTTCTTTCTTTCTTTCTTTCTTTCTTTCTTTCTTTCTTTCTTTCTTTCTTTCTTTCTTTCTTTCTTTCTTTCTTTCTTTCTTTCTTGTCGTTTCTTTCTTTCTCTCTCTTTCTTTCTTTCTGTCCTGCTGACATTTACTTCTAAGAACAACTGGAGCGTGCCCGAAAGGGAGTGGAGCACGCCAACCAGCAACTGGACACGGCTACGTGGCTGCTGAGAGGCATGCACTCCTACACCGGCGCCCTCCTCAACTACTTCTCAGCTCCTCCTCTTCCCTCCTCTTCTTCTGCCTCTCGCACGCTTCAGAAAAAAAGTGCTGAGGAACGACAAAATAATAATGACGACGATGAAGAAGACAACTGGGTTATTGTTGGTTCTTCTTCTTGTACTTCTTCTTCTTCTTCTTCTTCTTCTTCTGCTTCTTCTTCATCTTCTTTACAACCACGCAAGCAACAACAACTCGAACGAACGAACGAAGTAGAAGAACAAAGAGGAACCCGAAAAAAAGAAGCATGGGAGAATCAGTTAGAGCGGGAGGACGACCTTAGCGAACTGCACAAAGCCGTTTCGTCCTTGAAAGAACTGAGTCTCGAAGCTGGCAACGAAGTGGTTCGCGTTCTTTCTCTCTCTCTCTCTCTCTCTCTCTCTCCTCACGACTCATTTGTGACAATGATGAAACAGAGACGACAAAATCAACAGTTAGATGAGTATAAAGACAGTTTGCAGGGAACACGTGACAAAATGAAAAAGAACCAAAAGTTGCTCAAAGAACGTAAGCGAGGCGGCTACCTCTGGTAACCTCTGCACATATGTACATATTTCATTGTTATCTTTGTGTGAAATGCTTCTCTTTTCTTCTCCTTCTTTTTCTTCTCCAGAGAAGTGGATTTTGTTGGACAACAGTTTTTGTTTATTTTATCAACAATATCCACATCAACAAAAACTGAGCAACAAGCTGGGACGAGACAGTCTACTTGATGTCGATCTTCTTGGCTTGTTGAGCGCCGGTCAAGGCAGGCTTAGGGATGTTCACCTCCAACACGCCATTCCTAAAGTTGGCGGAGACGGCATTGGGGTCCACTCCCGTGGGCAGGGCCATCCTCCTGGTGAACGAGCCGTAGCTCCTCTCCATGCGGTGGAACTTATCCCCTTCATCCTTGTACTCGTGCTTCTTCTCGCCGCGCACCACCAGCTGGTCGCCCTCCACTCCAACTTGGATGTCCTCCTTCTTCACCCCTGGAAGCTCGGCGTGAAGGATGATGGCATCGTCCGTCTCCCTCACATCAGAGAACGGGCGGAAGCCACGCGAGACGTTGCCCAAGTCTCTCAACATCCTTGGAGCTTCGATGAGCGCAAGGTCCCCTGCACCACCGCCTGCACCCGCTCCTCCTCCTCCGCCCCACCCTCTTCCTCTCCTTCCTCCTCCTCTTCCGCCTCTGCCTCGTTTGTATCTTCGATCACCGCCATAGCCGCGATCCCAATCCCAGTCCCATCCACCGCCAAATAGTTCATCGCCAATGTCAAAGTCGGTGTCCCAATCGGGGGTCATGTAGTTCCCTCCCCAAAGTGCCATGTTGTGTTATAACGCGTGTTTTTGTTCGTAGTCGTGTGCTGTTTGCTTGGAGTTATGCATGAAAAATACAAAGAAGAAGAAAGCTTTGGCTATTTATACTGACGGTTAAAAAAAAAACAACAGAGAGGAAGGAGAAGAAGAACGTTCAGTGGACTGGATGTGGATTGGATGTTTCATTTCTTTGGAGTTTCTGCTCTGCGTTGGTCTCTTATCTCCACTATAGCTGTCGTCCATTATAATCGAACGATATATTATCGAAGAGAGAGAAAGTAAGAGGAAAGAGGATAGAAAAATCAAAGATAAGAAATAAGCATTACAAGGAAAGACAAAGGAAGAAAAAATACCATTGGGGACAACACACTCAGTGGCGAGTTGTGGATGTTCTGGTCTCTCGTGGCTCTCTTTCTTTGGAGAACAGCCAACACTGTTCGTCAGAGAACGTGGGCAGATGGAGGAGCACGTGGATGACCTCCGGAATGGGTTTGAGGTGAAAAGGATGACGTTGGAAACGTTCGCAGTCGGCAATGACGGTGGAGAGGAGAGCCCTCTTGTGGAAGTTGATGAGGCCGTCCTTAGTTATGTTGGGTTGACTGTCTTCCAGAAAATTCAGGTCGGAAAGATAAAGTCCTCTGTAATCGTTTTTTAAATGTTTTTTGGTTAGAGAATGGAAGGGAAACAAAGAAGAAAAGTTCTCTCGAAGACACGTACAGAAAAGGAACAAGAGGCAGTTTGCGTTGTTGGATGACTTCGCCAAGTTCAACATAGGAAGAGGACTGAAAGTATCGCCCAAGAGTTTTGTAGGTCTTTCATTCAAATTTAATAACAAGATACTAGAACAAAATACTCAAACGAACTAACGAAACGAAACTAACCTGCATGGTTTTCTTGGGGCATTGTTTGAAAGTGAGTTTGAGCCTTTGTACTGAAGAGGAATAGTAGCCAAGCATCATCGCAGCCAAACCATTAAAGTTTCCCAACTTCTCCAATTCCTTTTGTTTATTGTTACAAAATGCGCAAACGAAACATAGAAAGAGGAGAGAACCAGAGTGAGATCTCTGCCAAATAGGGAGAGATGGAGAAAGGAGAGAGAGAGAGAGAGGGAGAGAGAGAGAGAGAGAGAGAGAGAGAGAGAGAGAGAGTCGAGAGTCGAGAGGAGTAGAGCAAGAGAAAAAGCACAGCAAAGAAAAACAGAAAGAGGTTAACAAACCAGTATGATTTCCATCAATCGATTGATAACTTTGCATCGTTCTGCCAACTTAATCGGCTCGATAATAGAACGAGAGACCCAACTTTAACATTAATATAAAGAGAAGATCCAAAGTAAGCAAACAATAATAAGGAGAAAACCTTTTCTCTCGCTCTCTCTCAAGCAATAATAGCAAACCTTGCAATTGCGTTAAAGTGGTGAATGTTTCTGCAGACGTTAGGAGCGTTTTCGGGTTGTTTTCTCCAGGCCCTCTTCAGGAATTCTCTTTTCTGATATTTGGAGAATAGGAGTCAGCGACGGACCATTAAAAACGAAAGGAAAGAAAAGATACATTGATTGAAGATAAAAAATAGTAATGGAGGAGAGTCATTTGTCTAGCAAGTTCTATTGGCGGAATGTCGCTCCATTTGAGGCCTGGTTCATTCAGTGCTATTTTCTTGGGCAACTTCATGATAGACGATAGTAATATCCCATTAGAGTTTGTGAGAAGCAAAGGAAGAAGAAAAGAAGAGAAGAAGAACAAGAAGAGAGGCAAGGCAAAAGAAAGCAAGTACGTACCACAAGGGCGGGGCATTGCTCTACTTCGATCATAGTCATAAGCGACTCGACCACTTCTTCGCTGCTCAAATCTTCCTCTTCGTCATCATCAATCTGTGGCTTCGTGTTTCCTTCTATGTTACGAACTAGAGCGACGATTCTTCGTAAACTTTGCAATGCACCTTCTCTTATGCTTCCACAAGAGCTGCCATTTGTTCCTTTCTCTTCTTTTGCTTTATCCTCTTTTTCTTTTTCTTTTTCTTTCTCGTTTTCTTTGTCTTTTTCTTTTGCTTTCTCTTTTTCTCTGTCTGGTTGTTGTATTCGCTTCATCTCTTTAATGACGCTGCCACTGCTTCTTCGTATCAGAGCGCCAATTTTACCCGTCTTCTTTCCTTTCTTCTTGTGTTCTTCACATTTTTGTAGGAGCTCTGCTGCGACAGAGTTTCCTCCTTTGTCGTTTTGCTTCTTCATCTCTTCTTTGCTTCGTCTGAGATCTCTGTAGATTCGCATTTCTTCTGCAGATGTTTCGTGGAAGTCGAGAGAGGCAATTCCACGAACGAATATCTTCAAAGCAAGCACGAGTTCTTTTTGTGTATCATCAACTTCTTGTTGCTTCCTTATTCTTCTTTTGTTCGTTTCTTTTTCTTTGCGTTTCTCATTTTGTGGATAGGGCGCTACATGCTTGTGGTTTACAAAGTCGATATAGAACGAAGAGCACCACTTGTCCAAAAAGCAGCATATGTTCTTCTTCCTCCAAAGTTGCCAAAAAAGTTCGTCTTCCTCCTCATCTTCTTCGTGTTCTTTATCTTTGTATTCCTTTTGTCGAATGAGTTTTCTCTGTAGTTGGCGTTCTCTTTGTTCTTCTCTCAACTGCTCCACCGAAAAGAACTGCCAGTGCAACTTATCTCTTCTTTCTGCCAACTCGTCCATTTCTTCTTGTTCTTCCTTCTTCCTTTGCTCGTGCAATTCCTCCTCTTCCTCTTCCTCCTTCTTTTGTTCGTCCACCTTTTCTTTTCCTTTTGCTTCTTTACCTCTTTCTTCTTCGTCGGTCTCTTCATCATCCACTTGAGCAATTCTGTTGTCTTGCTTTGGTTCTTCTTCCTCTCTTTCTCCATCTTCTTCGTCCTCTTCGTCACCCAACGACAGCAGCTTTGCATCGTATCGCTGCATCAACTTCACAAACAAAGCAGCGGGGGTCATGAACGTCGGAAATGTGTTTAAGAAGATGTCTACATAGGCCTTATCTGTTTGTTTGTATTTTTGGTTAAATGAGAGAAGCGAGAAGAAGAGAACGAGAGAAGCATAGAAACAGAGCTAAGAGAGCGAGAGTAGCAGAGAAGCAAAGAAACATTGGTATTACCATCGGAAAAAATGAGTGCATCAACGAGACAATCAAGAGAACCGGCCATAACCTCTCCTTTGGGATTCCTGATGAGTCCTTCTCGCTTCAACGACTTTCCTCCTTCATTCTCTATCACCAGAGGGGTGAAATAAAAAAAAAGTATAAGTGGTTCAAAAAAAAACACGGTAGAGAGAGAGTATTACGAAGCCAATCCATCGCAGAAGGTTTCAAGTCCAAGTAGAGAGTTTGACGACTCACAAAACGTTTCATGCAGTCGCTGAGAAGGTTCTGTTTATAAACATGAGAGAGAGAGAGAGAGAGAGAGAGAGAGAGAGAGAGAGATCAGAAAGCGAAACGAGTGGCACAAAGAAAAAAAAAATTGGAGGGAGGGCAACGAACCCGCCAAAGAACAAACTCGGAGGACAAGCCGTACCAGTCCTTGCAAACCAGGGAGGCGCTGCACAACTCCTCGAAGCGGAGGAAGGAAAATATGTGCACGTAGATCTCATCCGGCAGGTCCAGCAGCAACCATGCCGAGATGGAATCGGCTTTCTGCTTCTGCGCTTCCATCTCTTCTCTCTCTTTTTGATTTGACAAAAATTGCAAATAATTGACGATTTATTGAATGTGACATCACGTTTATCGAATTATTTTCCATTTAAGCACAAAAAATTAATAAATTTTAACTGATGTGAAAGTTTTTTTGCTTGCAGCATGATGACAAGAGAAGAAGAGCAAGTGGTGGTCGACAGGAACCTTTTTCTACATAAAAGAGGCAAAGAAAGAAAGAAAATGGACACGAGACCCACTTGGATGGAAGAGCTCATGCCCAACGAACTGCTGGAAGTCTTTTTTACCTTGCTGCCGGAGGACACGAAGGCCATCGCGGCCAGGACTTGCAGGCGCTGGTTCAGCTGTTGCCCCGCGGAGCTTCGCTACAAGCTCTCCGTGCGCCAGGCATGCACCACCAGCGTGGCTTTGTTGCAATGGGCTGTGGACAACGGTTGTCCTTTGATCAAAACGAGTGCCGTAGCCGCTAAACTCGGTCGTTTGGATGTGCTCCAGTGGGCGCGAGAACAAGGCTGCCCTTTGGATAGAACCGTTTGTCAGCGAGCAGCAGAAGGCGGACATTTGGATGTGCTCCAGTGGGCGCGAGAACAAGGCTACCCTTTGGATAGAACCGTTTGTCAGCGAGCAGCAGAAGGAGGACATTTGGATGTGCTCCAGTGGGCTCGCCTTTCTGGATGCCCTTGGGACGAAACCGTTTGTCATCTAGCAGCAAAAGGTGGACATATGAAGGTTCTGGAGTGGGCTCGTGCATCTGGATGCCATTGGGATAAGACGACATTTGCAAGCGCGGCTGGCGGTGGGCATCTGGAAGTGCTCAAATATCTTAGGTCCCATTATTGTCCTTATGATGAGAGCGTGCCTGCAAGTGCGGCTCGTGGTGGGCACAAGAAAGTGCTTGAATGGATTCAAGCCAAAGGTTGTCGTTGGGACGAGTGGACGACTGAGGAGGCTGCTCGCAATGGCCACTTGGATATACTGATGTGGGCTCTTGAACACGGTTGCCCTTGGAGTGAGGAGCCTTGCATATATGCAGCTAAAACGGGTCACTTGGAGTTGCTCAAGTGGGCTCGTGAGCGTGGTTTTCCTTGGGATATCAATCGTGTTAGCAAAAGCGCGGCAGAGGGTGGGCATATAGAGGTTCTACAGTGGCTCTACGAGCATGATGATGGTTTCCCTTGGTCTGAAGACCTCTGTGTTGTTTCGATACAAAATGACCACGCAAGTGTGTTGCAATGGTTGGCGGAGAGGGGATACCGTCCGTTTTCGGCTAAGAAAGAGTTCCTACAGGCAGTGATTCACCGCAGTATGGAGGTGTTAAAGTGGGCCAAACAGCAAGGCTCCCCCTGGATGAAGGACACATGCACTATTGCTGCTGGTTGTGCACATTGGAAGCTCTTACGTTGGGCCAGAGAGAATGGCTTCCCTTGGGATGAAAAGACTTGTGCTGCAACTGCTCGGTCTGGTAACTTGGAAATGCTCAAGTGGGCTCAAGAGCATGGCTGCCCCTGGGATGAACAGACTTGTACTGCAATTGCTTCGTCTGGTAACTTGGAAATGCTCAAGTGGGCTCAAGAGCATGGCTGCCCCTGGGATGAACAGACTTGTGCTGCAATTGCTTCGTCTGGTAACTTTGAAATGCTCAAGTGGGCTCGAGAGCATGGCTGCCCCTGGAAAGAGCAGACTTGTGCTGCAATCCCTGGGCAAAAAGAGGTGACATTTGGTGGTTACCTTCCTCCTAAGTCTAGTAACTTTGAAATGCTCAAGTGGGCTCGAGAGCATGGCTGCCCCTGGGATGAGCGGACTTGTGCTGCAATTGCTAGGTCTAGGAACTTTGAAATGCTCAAGTGGGCTCAAGAGCATGGCTGCCCCTGGGATGAACAGACTTGTGCTGCAATTGCTTCGTCTGGTAACTTTGAAATGCTCAAGTGGGCTCGAGAGCATGGCTGCCCCTGGGATGAACAAACTTTTGGTGCTATGCTTGCCCCCAAAGGGCATGGTGAGTCTTGTAACTTTGAAATGCTGAAGTGTGTTGGTAAAATCACCAACACTTATCTCAAGACTCCTCATGTTGGATCCGTCCCGGACCCTCAGCTCTCCTTTCTTTTGTATCCCCCATCCTTCCTTTCTCCCTTTTCCCCTTTCTCTCGTGTACTTTGAAGCAACGTCGGAGATTCACTCTCGTTGTCCTTCCTCTATTCTCTTGAATACACTCCTTGTCTCGTCACCGACTCTTTCCTTCCTAAGGTTGGATTCAACCAACAAGTGGGCTCAAGAGCATGGCTGCCCCTGGGATGTGCGGACTTGTGCTGCAATAGCTTGGTCTGGTAACTTGGAACTGCTCCAATGGGCCAGAGTGCACGGTTGCCCTTGGGACAAGAGCACTTGTGCTTCAGCGGTTGCTGGTAGCATGTATGGCTTTGGGGTGAATCGTAGCCATTGGGAAGTGCTCAAGTGGGCCAGGGAGCGAGGTTGCCCTTGGGATGCCGCTATATACAGTGATGCACTGTGCAAAGCAGAGAGGTGCCCAGAAGCGATGCAGTGGCTTTACGAGCAAGGAAGCCCTTGAAGGTCCTTCTCTGGGTAAAAAAAGAACCAACAAAGAATAAAAACAAAAACAAAGCAAAACCGCAAAGAATACCTATTGAATTTATGCAGAGGAAGGAGTGAGACCATGCTTGCGCAAGTGCTCCCCAAAGAGCTTTTCAGCGCGATGCCACACAGCCGTATTATCGAAAGCCAGCAGGTGGCCAATCATCAGGTCACCAAACTCTCGACTGGCCTCCTGCGGGACCAGCGAAGGCAGATGGTCGATGGCCAACACGTCCAAAGGAAGAGGAGAGGCGTGGTCAGGGCTGTGAGCAGGAATGACCCTTTGTGTTGGCTTTCGAAAGGTCGTGTTCTCGGTGGAGAAGGGAAGAGGGTTGTTAGGGTTGGTGGTGTCACAGCTCACGTCTGCAATGACGGAGAGGCGACGTTCAGCGGAGTTGCGAAGCAGGTCGGTGGTCAGGAAGGGAGGCACTCGGACGGTGGGGTCCAAGTAGATGCAGTTGGCAAAGATGTGGTGTTGAAGGAGTTGAGGGAAGGGACCACCGCCTTGGGTATGTTTTCTGTCCCATTCTACTGGCGTTACTCCAACTCTACGACCAAGTGTTAACAAAACCAGAAGAACAGCTAGAAGAGGAAGAACAAGAGGAAATAGAGGAAAGAAGAAAAGCAGCTAAGAAGAATGAAAGAGAGAGAGAGAAGAGGAAAATACTTTTTGGAAATAGTAACAGCGCCAGTGCCAGACCTACCAGCCGCCCCCATAACAAGCACGCTGGGCCTCTCCCCTCCGCTCTTAACGGCGGCAGCCTCGACGAGCTCCCTGGCGTGGGCGCAGAGGTCATCGTAGGACTCGTAGGGCTTGAGCTGCGGGGGCAGCACGCCCGCCCCTCCCTCCCCCAGCCGCTGGTAGGCCCAACAGAGGAGGCCCAGGCCCATGCCGACCTTGCCGGCGGCGTGGCTGAAGGAGGCCACCCTCTTGCCCTGCTCGTCCACCAGGAACTCCAGGTCCCAGAGCCGGCCGCCGCCCAGGTGGAAGCGCCGCAGCAGCTGCTCGCTGCCGCGCTGCCCTTTGTAGCAGTGCGCAAAGTAGACGTGGCGGTGGACGAGCGGCCTGTCCTCCCTCTCCTCGGGCAGCTCCTTGAGGCCGATGATGACCGCCTCCTTGGGGGCTTTGCTGGCCCAACTTCCCTCCTCGGCCATCTCCAGGAGGGTTCCTCCTTTCTGGCGGAGGCGAGCGTAGTCCTCGTCGGGGATGCAACGCATGTGGGAGCGCTCGACAGTCACCCTGTGGCCGGCGGAGAGCAGCTGGGCGACGTGCTCCGGCAGCAACAGCGTGCGGTGCTCGTTGGGCTTCTGCTCAGCGCGCAGCCAAAAGTGGAGGGTTTTCTTGGCGGCAGCGGAAGAAGGGGAAGAGGAAGAGGAGGAGTAGAACCGAAGGGAGCGAGCTGCAGAACCTTGGGTTGGAGCGGAGGTGGTGGTGGTGCTCCTAAAGAAAGCAGTAACGTTGGAGCGTCCGAGTCTCATCGTTGTGTCTCTTTCTCTCTTTCTTTTGTTGAATTTCTTTTTTTTATTTTGGATAAATTACTGTCGACAAACACGTTTTTTGGAAAAATCGGGAAAATGTGAATTCCCAGTTATCCATAAAAAGGTCATATGATGCTCATTGTTTCCATTAAAAGACTAAAGTGAATCATCGTTTGAAAACCCATTGGTTGGTGATTTCGATCAGATCACAAAAACAAAGGAAGAAAAAAAGAGAAAAGAGAAAGACGCACACACAAATGAGTTCCAAGCAAGACAGCCCTTCTTCCGCTTCTTCTTCTTCTTCGGCCCAACGCCAAGAAACCAAAACCAAGAAGCGCAAGAAACCCGACTCCGAAGCAGAACAACAGGAAGAAGAACACAAGGAGAAGGGAGAAGAACCCACTCATAAAAAAGAAGAGGAAGATGAATCGGAGGAGGAGGAGGAGGAGGACACCGCGCCACAAAATAAAAAGAAGAAAGTGTTGAAGAGCTCCGCTCTCTCCAAGAAAAAGCTGGAAAAGTTCCGCAAGACCAAAGAGCGCAAGGGCATCGTCTACCTCAGCCGCATCCCGCCGTTCATGAAGCCGGAGAAGCTGCGCCACCTCCTCTCTCACTACGGCACCGTGGAGCGCATCTACCTCACCCCGGAGGACCCCCGCAAGAGAAACCACAGGAAGAAGAGAGGCGGCAACAAGAAGCAGAACTGGACGGACGGCTGGGTTGAGTTTGCGGACAAGAAGGTCGCCAAGCAAGTCGCCCTCTCCCTGAATAACACTCCGATTGGTATATTTTCTTCTCTCCTGCTTCTCGCTTCTCGCTTCTCTCGCTTTCTCTCTCTCTCTCTCCATCGTTTCTCTCTTATTCGCTCTTTCTCTTCTCTTCTCGCTCCTCTCCATCACTTCTCTTATTCTCTTTCTCTTGCTTCTCTCTCTTCTCTTCTCTCTTCTCTCTCTTCTCTCTCTTCTCTCTTTCTCTCTCTTCTCTCTCTTCTCTCTCTTTTCTTCTCTCTTCTCTCTTCTCTCTTCTCTCTTCTCTCTTCTCTCTTCTCTCTTCTCTTCTCTCTTCTCTCTTCTCTCTTCTCTCTTCTCTCTTCTCTCTTCTCTCTTCTCTCTTCTCTCTTCTCTCTTCTCTCTTCTCTCTTCTCTCTTCTCTCTTCTCTCTTCTCTCTTCTCTCTTCTCTCTTCTCTCTTCTCTCTTCCTTTACAAACTAAACAAATACTTCTAAAGGAGGAAACAAACGAAACTTCTATTATTATGACCTGTGGAATTTGAAGTATTTGCCAAACTTCAAATGGAACCACCTCACCGAAAAACTTGGTATGCCTTTGTCTCCTCTTCTTCTTCTCCTTTCTGTTCTTCTTCTTCTTGTTCTTTTTCTCTTTTGCTTCTTCTCTCTTGTTGTTTAACTTTTATTGTCTTCTTGGCTTTATTTGCAGCTTATCAAAGGTCCGTAAGAGAGAAGAAACGATTGGCAGAGATCACACAAGTGAAACGAGAGAACAACGAGTACATGTTGAAGGTTGAACAAGCTCACGTTCAACGCGAGATCGAGAAAAGAAAGCAAAAGAAGCAGAAAAAGGAAGAGGGTGAGGAGGAAGTGAGTGAAGAAGAAGAAGGCGAAGACAGAAAGAAATTGGAACAGTTTAAGAAGAAGTTCAGACAACGGACATTCCAGAAGGACTCTGAGTTGGCAAGCTCTGGTTCCACTAGCTCCAACATTGCTGAAGATGTTTTGGCCAAGGTTTGTTTTTTTTTTTCCTCCTCTGTATGGTCCTCTCCTTTCCTATGCTCTTATTCTGTCTTGTTTCTTCTTAATGCCTTTCATGTCATTTGTTACTTACTGTCACGCTCTCAACAGCTCTTTGGAAACTGAAAACTGTTTTTTCTTCAACTCTTTTTTTATTTATTTACAAAACAACATTCATCTTTCTCCTATTCTCTTTTTATTCAGAAATATGCGTTATATCACTAATGGGAACACTCTCCTGCCACAATGCATTGAAGTCATTCCACAGTTTGGAGCTCAGCGAGACTTTATAGGGCGTTGGATTCAACGGCCTCAAATGGTCCTCTCTCATCTCTGCCACTTGTTGCTGACAACGATGTTTTATCTCCTCCAACGAAGGCAGAGAAAGTTTCAATCGACCGCAATCCCAAACGAGTTCTAGCAACGGAACGACTTTGGTGGGAGTGATGTATGCTCGTTTTTGAGGATCGGAAGGATGATGGCACATGATTCGTTTGCCAACCGTTGGGACTGTTTCTTGGAGTTCTGAAGAAGATGCTTCTTGCGACTGTTGGTGACGATGAAGACAACGATCGAAACTGGTTGTCTCTGCTTCGACGATGAGGTCTACAACAGGTATTTCTTTTTGTTTTTGAGAGAAATTGTTAAACGAAGAAGACATCAGATAGAAGACAGAAGAGAAGCCAAGAGAAAAATGACGCAGAAAGAGAAAAGAACCATTTAAGCCGTATAAACGATAAACGTCTTTCTTTCCAGGAAGAGTGACTTTATCTAGGTCCTGTGAGATCTTAATGCGCGGAATGCCGTTTATCTCAACGAGCTTGTAGACACATCCCAATGCAGGTTGCTTTTGGCACGTTACCAGATGAGTGCCAACTCCAAACACATCCACTTCGTGCCCTTCATTGTTGCTTGTCGATGAGAAAAACGAAAAGAGAGAAGAAAGAAGAAAGCAAAGAATGCCAGAACGTACCTTGATGATTGAGCGAGTAGATGGTATCTTCGGAGAGCTCGTTGCTAGCAACGATGGTGAACTTGCTGAAATAGTCGGCATGAACGCGTTGACCCACTTGCGCGAACATTGCTCTTGCTCGCTTGGAGAGATAAGCAAGATCGCCAGAATCCAAACGAATACCTTTGCAATATCATCAGCAAAGCAAACCTGTCGCAGAAACACATGGAGGAGAAGCAACTCACCTACAGCTTTGTATCCAAACTTGTGAAGAGCGTAAGCCACGCATAAAAAGTTGGGAATGCCAGACTTGAGCGTATCATAGGTGTCCACCAAACACAAGCAACTGTTTGGAAAAGCTCTATAATGACATGCCCGTAAGTATAAGACGCAAAAAAGAGACACAGATGAGATGAGAAGAGGAATATTACAGAGCATAAGCTGCAAAGGCCTTCAGTTCGGCAGTGCTGGTATCCATGTACCCCAGCTCTTTGCGGCATCGCAGAACTTCTTCCATAAAGTCTGCCTCTTCTCCTTCCTCTTTGTCGCCCTCATTAGTCTTCTTCTTTAGAGTTTTGCAATGGAGGTCTTCGTCCTCGAAAAAGGAAGAGACAAAGCTGTGAGCATGCGTGCCCTCTGTCTTGATGTGAAACAGCAACCCTGACAATACGTTGCTTGTGCTGTCGAACCCTCCCATGTACGAATATCTTTTTAAAATATAAATAGTAATGTCAGAGGAGAGAGAGAGAGAGAGAGAGAGAGAGAGAGAGAGAGAGAAGGAAAGAAAGAAACCTGGATGCTGAAATGGCTCCATCAGGACCCTGCGCTCGCCTTGCACCAAACTCCATGAGGACCTTCTTGGGTCCGGCCGCCCTTCTGTGCCTCGCAGCGTTCGTGCATACCAAGCTCGCATAGTTGACCAGCGTGAGCAGTGTGGTCTCCAAGAGCTGCGCGACTCCCACGGGGCCTTCCACCCTCACCAACGGTTCCTTGGGGAAAACCACCGTGCCCTCTTTGACGGCGAAGAGCCGCAGCCGCGAGCCGTCAATGGAGGAGAGCCACTCGTAGAATGCGGGCTCCCGGTTGGGCAGCACATGCTCTCTGATCTGTTGGATCTGTTCCTCTGTGAAACGGAATGAAGCTACGTGTCTAATCTTTTGTTGTTGGTTGCATAAAGGTGAGAACAAAGAGAGAGATGAAGAGACGAGAGGAGAATACGAAGGTAAGAGATAAAGACAGAGAGAGAGAGAGAGAGAGAGAAGGGAAGAGAGGACAACTCATACCACTTCTTCAAGACCAGCAAAAACGGTGTACTCCCCACGAAACGGGTTCTTACGGAAGAAGAGGTCAAAGGTGGCCTGGTCCTCGTGCTTCTTGTTGCGCCAGTAGGCATAGGCCATGGTGAGCTGGTACTGGTCCGTCAGCAACGGGTTCACGAAAGGGCTCGTTGGCTTCAAATTCTGGTGTTCGTCTCCTCCGTCCATCTTTTCTGTTTTTTTGTTTCTTTCCCTTCCCTGTTGTGACTACTCGCAATGGTTGAAGTAACAAAATGGGTGAAGATGAAGTTCTTGAAGTGGGAGAGAGCTTTCTTCTTCGGCAGTGAGTCGAAGATTTGAAGTGGGACGAAAAATATTAATAAAAATGCTAAAACACTTTCATCCGATTTTCAAAGTACTCTCTTTCGATTTTGATCGAAAATTCGATTCAATTTCGGTGTCGACAGTCTATTCTTCAGAAATGGAAAATATCCGCGTTACGTCAGCTTTATCCCTAAATTGGAAATTATCCGCTGCTTTGGATTCTTTGCGGCTGCGGTAACGCTTCGTCTTCTGTTGCCCACCCAAAAAATGAAGGAGGTGGTTCGAGTGGACAATGTGCCATTGTATCTACGGCCGGTGTATCTCCTCCTGAGCTATTTTCTCGGCAACTCCTTGTGGCTTTATTGCAACCTCTGTTCGCTCACCGTTCGCGTGAGAGCGCACAACCTTCCCACTGGTCACTGTGACCTGCAATCCTTCCTCTACTCTCGGAACTACATCATCGCTTCTTGGCACCAGTTTCTTACAGTTTTTGGAGCCATTCATTTGGCGGCACGACAGCAACATCCACCCTTTACCGCGCTGAACCATCCAGCTTGGTACATGAAGCCGGTCCATGTGCTTCTGCAGCAGTTAGGCTTTCGGTTGGTGTTGGGCTCAACCGGACATGGAGGGAGAGAAGCTGCAAAGCAAGTAATTCAAGCGTTGAGAAGTGGTCACTCAACCTTGGTTTGTTTTACCCTGTTCTCTGTTATCTGTCTGTTTGTTCTCTCCTCTGTCTCTGCTTTCTAACTTGCTTTATGGGCACGCAGATTCCGCCGGATGGACCCAAAGGTCCTGCCCGGCAGATGAAAGCTGGGGCGTTGCACATGTCCATGCAGTCAGGAGTGCCCATCGTTCCACTCTGCTACGAAGTGTCACGCAAGTGGGTTCACTCTCACTCCTGGGACAAGAAGATGTGGCTCTTTCCCTTCGCTACGGTGGACGTTTACTGTGGTCGACCGGTGGTGGTGGACAAGCACAACGTGGAGCAAGCCAAGGAGTACGTGACTGCCTGTATGAGCAGCCCTGAAGCATGCATGACGTTACACCCTCCAACAAATCCTTCCTCCCCGACACACACCACAACACCCTCCATCAGCTCCAGTGCAATAAGAGCAAAGCTATGAGCAGTCGCGAAGCAAGCGAAACGTTACTTTTTTTTTAAGTGAAGAATGTGGGTGACAGTTCACGCGTGTGAACAACCGGTAGCGGTACGTCCACTGTTTTAAAAAAGAAAACCACTCATCCTATCCCTCTCGGCAAAGGGAACGGGAGAAAGGATCACACAAAAACTCCTTCGCGTGGAAAGAGCTCTTGTCGTAGCGCCCAAAAAGGGGCGATACAATTCCAACCTCCAGATAGTCTGCCGTTTGATGCAATTTTTTTTGCTTTTCTTCTTTTCTCATTTATAAGTCCACAAAAAAGCCTTTCTATTTTGGGAATTTTTATACGATAATTTACGACAAAACGGTGGAAAAAGGAAAATAAATCGACTATTTTGATATTTTGCTGATAATAATTGGTAAGCTTCACACTCTGGCATTTCGTTTCCTCTTGTTCTTCTTTGTTGTTTCTGGTTTCTCTTGCGGTTCTGATGGGGTTGCTTCGTTACTTTCTTCCTCCTCCGCTCCCTCTTCCCGTTCCCGTTCCCCTTCCGCTTCTTTTTCTTCTTCCTCTCTCAACTGCTGCCGGGCCCGCATCAACGCCTTTCCCAACAGGTTCAATCCCAACCACCGCTTGGGATCTTTTGCTCTCGGGTCCTCCGCGGCCAAGCCGATGCCCCATACCTTGTCCAATGGGCTGGCCTCCACCAACACCTTCTCCTCCGTAGCCAGCAACAACGCTTTGAGCTCCGGGTTCTGGCGGAACTTGGCCAGGTTGCCGAGAAAGACTATCTCCTCCCTGCGCTGGTTCCAGAGAGCGTCTTTGAAGCCCTTCACCTTTCTCCCCAGCTCCTTGTGTCGGCGCGGGTCATGGCCCGCCTTCAGGATAGCTTCTCGGACGGCGGTATCCCCAAAGAGTTTGGCCTTCTCGCACATCATGTACTGCTCCGCGCAGGTGTATTGATCGCCCTCCAGCTGGAAGGGCGAAGGGTGCCATTGGGAGGGCCAGCCGTGCCAGAAGAATACAAAGTCGTTGGTCTCTGTGACAGCGGTGCGGTCCTTTTGTTGTCTTCTTGGGTGTTGCATGGTTGGTTTGTCGAAGAGAGAAGAAGGTGTGTTATGAGTCTTTTTGTTTCTCTCTTTGTCGTTTTCTGAGAAAACAAAAAGTGGAGAAGAAAAAAAGAAAAACTTTTTTTTTTTTGCTTAAATGCCGTAGACTCTGCGGGTGTTGGCCCGAGCGGCGGCCAACACCTCCTTCAGCGGGACATCTTTGACTTGGCTGACCATCTTGGCAATGAACGGCACGTGGCCAGAATGGCAAACTTCTCCTCTTCACATGGATAATGATAAGAGGAGCGAAGATGGATGAGAACAAAGCGAGAAGAGAGATAGGTGAGAACAGAAACAAAATAGCAAGGAAGAAAGAATGCACGCGAATGTACCTGAAAGGTAACGGCGCCATGAACGGGCCATCCGTTTCCAGCAAAAATCTATCCAGAGGCACCAGTCTCACCACATCACGTACACTCTCCGTCGATTGAAACGTTATCACCTATGGAAGGAAGGTCAACAAAAAACATATTGCTTCTTGTTTTACTCCTTTGCATCCTTTTCCTTGTTTCTCTCTCTCTCTCTCTCCTCAGCTAAACTTACCCCAGTAAACCCGATGACAAGGTTAGACCACCGCTCCAATAACTGCTTCGCCATTTGTACAGAGCTCGTGAAACAATGAACATGCACTGGCCAGTCCTTTGGAAGATGCTGTTCCATGATCTGCAAAGTATCCTCTTCAGCCTCTCTCGTGTGGATGACCAAAGGTTTCTTGTGCTGCACTGCCTTTTGAACCTGCCGCGTAAAGACTGTTCTTTGGAGCTCTGGCTCGGAGAAGCTGTAGAAGTAGTCCAGTCCGCACTCACCCCAAGCCACCGTCTTGGGATGCGACATCATGTCTTCTATTCGCTTCTCCAGTCCGTCGCTATAGTCTTTAGCCTTTGTTGTCGATTGAAGAGATCAACAAAAACAGAACGAGAGAAGTGAGAAAAGAAAGCAACGAAGCGCAGTGACAAAAACGAAAAGAACAAAAGCAGCGAGAAGGGAGTGACAACGGAACGTGAAGAGTACGTTATGAGGATGAACGCCAAAGGCAGCATGGATGCCCTCATAGGGCAACAAGCGAGTGACGGGCTCAATGCTATCCGGGCTGCAGCAAACGGTGATGCACCCTCCAAAGCCCGGCTGAAAGTACGTCTTGCTGAAAGCAGGCCACTGGGTCAACGGCAGTTTGAACTTTTTGAAGATGGAGTCCACGTGGGTGTGCGTGTCGATGTACTCTTCTCCTCCCAACTCCAGCACCGGGAGCGCTTTGGGCGTCGGTGTGGCTGCGTTTGTGGATTCTGTCTTCTTGTTCTTGTTGTTGTTGCTCTGCCTCTTTTTGTCTGTTGTGTAGGCCGTCTTTTGCGGGACAACAGAGTTGAGTGTTGCGTAGTACAAGACCACGTTGCTTGCGGTGGTCATCTTCTTGAAGCAGTTTTTGTGGGTCGAGCTGTTCTCTTGATCTGAACCGAAGATAGCTGGCAAAGAGAGCCGATGAAAGCCGCGATGAAAGCCAAAGCCTTGGTCTAGACGAACGCGAGTGCGAGAGAGAGAGGTGCAGCAGAAAGGCCGGCGAAGCTTGCCCAACAGTTCCGATGACCGCATCAGCCTTCCTTCTTGGTGGGTGTTTTGTTTGTGTACCACATATCATGTCGTCATGGAATATCTGACGTGGAATTTTCCTTAAAAAGTTAAATATGACGTTTGTTTGCTTTTCTGATCAGCGTGATTCACGACGGACAGCCGTGCTCTCTTGCCCATTGCAACACTTGTGAATGTCCGGTGCTGGCGGCGGCCTGGCTGGTCCGTTTGTCCCAAGGACAAGCCACCTCCTCGCTCCGAAGCCACTGGAGCACCTCCAAGTGGCCGTTCATGGCCGCAAGCAAACACGTCCTCTCATCCCAAGGAGATGGAAGACGAAGACGGGAGCATCCACAGTTTCGTTCCTCTGTTCTCCTCTTCACCCACCTCAACACCAACAAATGTCCGTTCTCTGCTGCTGCATTACAAACCATCCGCAACAAATGGATTCGCTCCTCTTCATGCCAATAGCAGGGAGTCTCACGTTCTCGCTCCAGCATCTGCTTCCTCGCCCACTCCAACACTTCCAAGTGGCCATGCTCCGCGGCACTCACCAAACAGGCGCTCCAGTCCCAAGGACAGCTCACCGCTCGAGCCCATTGCAGCATATCCAGGTCCCCTTTGGCCGCTGAGTGGCTACACACCTCCACGTCTAGAGGGCATCCCTGATGATAGGTCTATTGCAAGACTTGCAGATCGCCATGTTTTGCAGCCAGTATGCAGTAGATGCTTGGATGGTGTTCCTCGTAGTAGTGGTCATCGTTGTCGATGGTGGTGTTGCGGTGGTGGTGATGAAAGGAGAAGCCGTTGCGAAGAGACCATTGTAGCAATGGGAGTGAGGTGAAGGCTTGGCTGATGGAGAACTTGTGCCGAAGGTGCGGCGGACAGTGGTGGTACCACCGTTTGCAGGTCCTAGCGGCAAACGGTAGCGCACCTGCTGGAAGCACCGCCAGCAGGATGAACCGCAAGAGCGCTTGAGGGAGCAGCAGCTCCACCCAGCATCGTCCGCCGCCTGCGATAAAGTTTTCCTCAGCCGATAGTTCCTTCTGAAGTGAGCCCTTCTGCGAAAGGTTGGTGCCGCGCCACACACATAAAAGCGTGCACACAAAACGCACACCACCCTTCCCTTTTCACTACCGACAACACAACACATTCCACAATGCAAATTTTCGTCAAGACCCTCACGGGAAAGACCATCGCCCTCGAGGTGGAGTCCTCGGACACCATCGAGAACGTCAAGCAGAAGATCCAGGACAAGGAGGGTATTCCCCCTGACCAGCAACGCTTGATCTTCGCGGGCAAGCAGCTGGAAGACGGCCGTACCCTCGCTGATTACAATATTCAGAAGGAGTCCACCCTCCACTTGGTCCTTCGTCTGAGGGGAGGCATGCAGATCTTCGTCAAGACTTTGACCGGCAAAACCATCACTCTTGAGGTCGAGTCTTCTGATACTATTGAGAACGTGAAGCAAAAGATCCAAGACAAGGAAGGTATCCCTCCCGACCAGCAGCGCTTGATCTTCGCTGGTAAGCAGCTGGAGGACGGCCGCACCCAGGCCGACTACAACATCCAGAAGGAGTCCACCCTCCACTTGGTCCTTCGTCTGAGGGGAGGCATGCAGATCTTCGTCAAGACCTTGACTGGAAAGACCATCACTCTTGAGGTGGAGAGCTCCGACACCATCGAGAACGTGAAGCAGAAGATCCAGGACAAGGAGGGCATCCCTCCCGACCAGCAGCGCCTCATCTTCGCCGGCAAGCAACTGGAGGACGGTCGCACCCTGGCCGACTGCAACATCCAGAAGGAGTCCACCCTCCACTTGGTCCTTCGTCTTCGTGGCGGACTGTAAATAAACCGAACGTTGATAGAAACAGACATTTGTTGGTTCTCTTTCTTTCTGTCACCAAAACATGAAAGATAAAAGGGTGGTGTCTTTGAGTGCAGGAGAGGTGTTGGGGCGGTGGACCGGTAGCCACGACGACGGAGAGGTGGGGGAGCATTCAGCCCCTCCTCGAGGAAAGCCGTTGTAGGCAACCTTGTTGTCTCGCTGTTTCTTTCAAATGAACGCAACAAGGAGTATCCTCCGTAGTGGCAAAGGGCCAACGTGTTCGGGTTCAACATTGCACCACTATAGGGGCAAGGGGTGCTGTAATGCTGCTGCAAAAGTTATTTCCAGGAAGAAAAGAAGAACAGCTGTTAAAAAAAAAAAAAAGAGCACGCATAAAGAAGATGTGGGGCCGTGGCGCGCAGGCCTCGACCTGGCTGCGGCCTTGTTACAACAATAACAACAACGGTTGCACAACGAAACTCCTCCTTCCTTTCCTCCCAATCGCCTCCTCCTCGCCTCCTCCTCCTCTGTTCGCTTTGGCATCGAAAAGCAGAGCGGCACTCTATCACCGCACAAACGACGGACTAGAGAGAAGCGACGCAGCGGTGGACGACGTGGTGTTGGCCACGTTGCGCCGTTCGTTGGAGAAGCGGGAGGTCATCGCCATCGTCGGGGCGGGCGTGTCGGCGGCCTCCTCCCTCGACCCGATGGCCACCTGGAAAGGCCTCCTCCACAAAGGCTTGGAGTTCTGCAACGCCACCAAAGGGTGGAGCGCTGCCTCGGCCTCCTCTCCGTCCCCTTCCTCCGCTCCCTCCCCGCTGGATGCGATGAAACGCAGCATCGAGGAGGGGCGGTACTTGCAGGCAGCGGAGGAGCTGAGCTCGCTCTCTCCCGGCAACAAGAGAAAGTTTTTGGCGGAGACGGTGGGCAAGCTGCGGGTGAGGGATGCCACCGTGTTGCGAGCGTTGCGGTCGTTGAACGTTCCCGTCATGACCACCAACTTTGATGGTCTCATCGAGGACTTTACTGGTTTGCAGCTCTCTCTTTCTCTCTCTCTCTTTTCTATCTTTCTTGTTGGAGGCTTAACGGCGAACCTTGACTAACGAAACAACAAAGGATGGGAGACTGTCACTTGGAACAACGTCCATGAATACATACTGGGTCCACTCAAGGTTCTCTTCTCTCCTCTGTGCTTCTCTCTTTTCTCTATGCTTCCTTCGTTTCTTCTCTTCTCTGCTTCTCTCTGCTTCTCCTCTGTGCTGGATGCCCCATTCTAAAGGACATGTATGGTGTGTAGAACAAAAAGGGCAAAGTGTTTCACATCCATGGCCATTGGAATGCCAACCATTGGGATGCGCATCAGTCTGGTTCTGTTATTCTCAGCGCTAGCGACTACGAACAGTTCAATGCTAATGAAAATTATACAGGTGTTTGTTTATTATTTTCTTGTTGGTGTGTTCTTCTTTATTTATCTTCTTCCTTGTTCTACTTGTTCTTGTTCTTGTTCTTGTTCTTCTTCGTCTTCTTCTTCGTCTTCTTCGTCTTCTTCTTCTTCTTCTTCTTCTTCTTCTTCTTCTTCTTCTTCTTCTTCTTCTTCTTCTTCTTCTTCTTCTTCTTCTTCTTCTTCTTCTTCTTCTTCTTCTTCTTCTTCTTCTTCTTCTTCTCCACCTCCTCCTCCTCCTTCTTCTCCCTCCTCCTGCCTCTCCTTTTCCCTTCTCCTCCACCTGCTTCTGTGATAACACGCTTCATATCAGCTGTCCTAAAGCATTTGGCAATGACGTATTCTCTACTGTTCATTGGGTTTGGGAACGGTCTTCAAGATCCAACGTTCTCCAACCTGCTATACTGGGCCAAGTCGTCTCTTCCCAAAGTACCGTTTCATAGCTTTCTTCCATTCTTTGTTTCTCTGTCTGTTTTCTCACTTGCTCTCTTTCTTCAAGTCTCCGAGATGGCATTACAGACTAGTATTGGATGGAGATGCAGCGAAGGCGTTGGAAGAAAGGAACCACTTTGGGTATCAACAATTCCAAGTCGTTCCATACGGGCGTTCTTATTCGGACCTTGCCACTTTCTTGGACAAACTTCCACATTCTCGTTAGTGCTTTCCTTCTCCTTTTTGCTCTTCCTTTTGTTTATTTCTTTCTATCTTATTCTCTTTCTTTCCCTGCAGCTTATATCTCAGTTGCAGAAGTGAAAACATCAAACGAACACAAAAGAAACAAATATCAACTGTATTATAATGCGAGAGACAACAACCATGAAGCCCTCTGGAACATCGCTAGACAAGGCGTCATGGACGCTTTTTACATATTTCGTTCGAGGAGATGTGTCGAGACACCATTACACGTACTGTTGTCTTATGCTTTCTTGCTTTCTTCTTTCTTCACTCTTCCTTCTTTCCTCTATCGTCTGTTTCTTGTTTTCTTCTTTCGCTTTCTCCTTCTTTTCTGCTTTCTGCATTCCTTGTTTCTCTTTATGCTTATATTGTTTGTTTTTACATTAAAAAATAGGTTGCAGCGAATTATGGCAATGTGGCGTGTTTGGATCCTCTTCTGAGGTTGATGAAACTACATGAGCTCGGCATCAACGAAGAATCTTTTGATTGTAAATGGACCGTCTTGGTATCTTTTTTTCTCTCAAGCTCAAACCTTCTCTCTCTCTCTCTCTCTCTCTGTATGTAAAATGAATTTTCTTTATTCCTTATTTCCGTTTTATGCAGCATTTAGCAGCCATGCAAGGACATGGCCCGTTTGTGGAAAGGCTGTTACAGATACCTGATATAGACATAAACCACCGCGATGTGATGGGGAGAACTCCACTGCATTGGGCGGTCAAACGTAATCGCATCGCTGTGGCCAAACTGCTTCTCTCGCATCCCAAAATCAATATAGCTGCTAAAGATAAAGATGGTAGCTTCTTCCCTGTGAGCCTTCTGCTTCTTGTTTAACAACTTTGTTCAACAGGCAATACTGCGTTAGATCTTTGCTCACCTGAAGATAATGGTACGCACATGGCTGTTATGGTCTTTCTCCATTTTGCTTAAGTTGCTTTCTTACTTCTATGTCTCTGTTTGCAAACTAATAATAGAGCTTCAAGCAATGCTGCGGAGCCTTGAGACATCATCACAACCACAGACTAGAAGCAATCCCGTTCCATCTAATGAAGTTCAACAGGAGGTGCCATGGGATTCTCCTTCGAAAATTGTGCGAGAAATGTTTAACTCAACTCGGCTAGGAGACCATGCTCGTCTTAAATATATGCTCCAACAAGGTTTCTTCACTTCGTTTCGCTTCTACTTCTCTCCCCTATTCTCTTCTCTTCATTCTGCGAGTTGTTATACAAAGTCTCACTGCGTACAACACAAAAAAAGGATGCAGGTCATTGATAAAATGTTCGGACGAGTTAGGCAATACTCTACTTCATATAGCGGCACTGTACGGGCACGACCAAATCGTTGCATTGCTCTTGGAGAACGGAGCGCTGGTGGATGCCGTCACTAACCACAACCAATGGACTCCAGTCTTCATCGCCGCCAAACTCAACCATCCATCTTGCTTGAAGCTCTTGCTCCAGGCTGGAGCTAATCCTTCTCGCCGTGACTGGCAAGGCAAGCTCCCCATCGACCATTGCAAAGCAGAAGCAAGCTCCCTCTGTCGTTCCATGTTGGAGGAAGCTGCCGCTTCTTCGCCCTCATCTTCCGCTTCCAACATGAAAGAGAGAACGGCTCCTGGAGTAGAACTGCGACAAGCTGTTGGCAGGCTCTTTCAGCTGGTTCGCTGCAACGAGGCTGCCGCCTTGGAGCAAGAGCTGGAGCGCGAGGAGTGCCGCGGGCTGATCAACATCTCCGACAACGTCGGCTACAACATGCTCCACGTGGCCGCTCTCCACGGCTACCTCGACTGCATGAAGGTGCTCGTCCGCAAGCACTGCGCCATAGACGCCATGTCCTACCAGACCTGCTGGACGCCCCTCTTCCTGGCCGCCAGACACAACCACGTGGCCTGCGTGGAGTTTCTGTTGCAGTGCGGAGCGGACCCCACCATCCGGGACTTTGAAGGGAAGAGGCCCAGCGATTACGCCAGCTGCAAAGGCGACAACGAATACGATCTGAACCTTCGGTACTTGTTAACCAGCTGCGAGAGTGATGGATAACCCCGATTGTACATGAGTGAGTTAAATGAACAGATGCAAAAAAAATTATTGAGGAGAAAGGGCAAAAAGCACAAAGAAAGAGAGGAGAGAAGAACGACTCTCTCTCTCTTCTTTCCATTCGTTTTTTGTTTTTTGTTTTAGAAGCCACGAGGAGGGCCGCCCCTTCCGCCCCGTGGTCCCGCTCCTCCTCTCGGCATTCCTCTTCCTGGTGGTCCTCCTCTGCCTCCAGGCGCTCCTCCTCTGGGCATACCGCCTCCTCTTGGTGGTCCTCCTCTGCCAGGTCCTCCAGGTCCCCCGCGGGGTCCTCCTCTTCCGGGTCCGCCACGCATGCTGGCTCCTCCTGGCGGTCCGCCTCTTCCAGGTCCGCCTCCACGAGGCATGCCGCCTCCTCTTGCTGCACCTCCTCCCATAGGCGCACCTCCCTGTCGCAAGGGGAAAATAAACACATTGAGAATGAGAAGAATGAGAGGAAAGAACGAGAAGAGAGAACGAGAGAGAGAGAGAGAGAGAGAGCGCGCGCGCGTACAGGAATAAGTTCAACATATGTAGCAGGGAACAAGCCACTCCTTCCATCCAAAACGCCCTCCCACCAGTCCGGGTTCGACTTGTTGGTGACGGTGATGATGGCTCCCTGAGAGAAGTTCAGCTCATCCTCATTCTCTGCCTGAAAGTCATACAACGCTTTCGCCTGTTCTCCTCCTCCTCCTCCTCCTCCTCCTCCTGCCGGGGTTGGTGGAGTTACTGGAGCTACCGGGGTTGGTACACCTCCTCCACCAAACGGAGACGCTCCTCCTCCGCCGCCACGTGGGGAAACAACACCTCCGCCTCCTCCACCAAAGGAAGACGCCCCTCCGAAAGGAGCAGGACCTCCACCTCCGCGAGGAGAGAGAGGAGTGGGGCGACCACCAACACCACGGTTGCCTTGTTTGCCGCTGACGGGGTTACGGTTCTGGAGGATCTGTTCTTTGTAGTTCATATTCTCTTGCACAAAGCTGGCAGCAGCGCTCCTGTCGGGAGGTTTTGGAATGTTTGGCACTGGTTGTTTTAAAAACCGCGTGAGAAAAAAGAAACAGAGCAAAGAAGAACAAGAGAGATGGATGGGGCACATTGGTGATGTAGTGTATCAGAAAATACAAACTGTGTGAAAAATAATTCAAGAAAATCACATCTTTAAAATGATCATTTGGAGTATTTCATCCTTCCAAAACCAATGCTTATGCACCAAATAAAAGAAGTAGGGAAAAGAGAAAAAGAAGAGCAAAGAAAATACGTACTGGAACTCGAGGGCAAACCAGGAGCAACGGTGACCTTGGTGCCTTTGAGGGTGCCCTCTCCGCCCTTTGGGTTCTGCACAAACTTGACTACGCAGGACTTGGTCTTGCCCTTCTCCACCTTCATCGTTACGTTCATGCTGTCGGTAAAGGTTACAGAGGTGTTGGCGTGTTTGGCGAGGACGCCCACAAGCTCCGTCTTGCGTCGGCATTCGATGAGGTTGGAGTGCTCTCCTTGCACGTTGATCAACACCCAATTATCTTGGAATGGGCCTTTGTTTTAAAGAGTGTGAACGACCGTCGCGAAAACAAAAGCATAACAGACGGAAACAAAAGAAACAGATAGAGAGACGTACTGAGAACAAGACCAGCAATATTCCTCAACGGAATCTTACGCTTAAGCTGGTACAGATAGGGTCTCCTCACGCGATCCTCCTTGTCCTTATTAACCTCTATCGCCACCAAGAACATGTTGTCCGTGTTGACGATGATCGCGCGTCGTCCCACTTTAGCTCCAAACATCTTCTTGTCAAAGATGTTGCAGCAGCCAGTAAAGAGGGGCTTGTCCAGACCCTTATCGCCCACTATGTCCTTCAGCTTGAAGTTTTGGCGGTAGTTGACATAGTCGGTCTTGAAAACGCGCTCCAGGGAGAGCCTTCTCCTCTCCTTATGGTTCTGCATCTTCTGGTTTGCCAACGTGCGGAGCTCATAGTAGTACCTCGCTCTGGAGCTCTTCGCCATGAAGCGCTGGATGCGATTGGCGTACTCATAGACGGTTCTGTCTCGGAGCTCTTCAAGTTGGAAGACGGACTCGGGAGCACGCACAAAGATCTTGGTCTTGCCCTTTTGGTAACCCTGTCCGGGGGAGAGGTTCATGTGTTGGAGGATGGCTTCTGCGCCGGCAACAAAGTCGCCGGACCAATTGGGCCAAGTCTTGGGGCAGACCACACGGTAGCGGTAGAAGAACTTCTCGTAGAAGTGGCGGTAGGCATAACCTGCTCTTCGGATGCGAACCTGAGAGAAAGAGTAAGCTTTTGAGAGGGACAGAAGGAAAAAAGTAACATACGTTTTCCAAGAGACCCAAATACTTGACTTGATGCAAGCACAGGTGGTCGTCAAAGTGGTTGGGAGCCTTCTTCTCGTTGGGCTTCAGGCAACGAATGTAGTGAGGCTGGCAACGAGATAGAGCGTTTACAAGGTCCTGAATGGAATTCTTGATCTTGAAACCTGCCGTTGTTGGCTTCTTCTTGGAAGAAACCACCTCCTTCGCTTCAGGAAAGAGACTCTATAGACATACAAGACAAATAAGTGTAAGAACGGGGAAAAAAAAAAGAAGTATAAAGAATGAAGAAAGAACGTACCGCAACAAACTTGCTTTCAGTGCATTCAGCAAGACCAACAAGATCCTTGAACAACATGTCCTTGTTCTTATCGCAAAACCCTTCAATGTTATAGACCACATCGCCGGCATAGTGCTTGATGACAAACTCATCCGGACGGCTTGTCTTGCCAAAGTGAGCATGATTGCCGTAGGCTTGAGCGATCTTCTCCAAGAACTTCTCATCAGTAGCTTTGGGGAAGTTGCAAACATCATCCAACAACATCATGATGCCTGGAGGCGCTTTGGACTCAATCAGATCGCAGCAGATCTTGTTGTTGAAGTAATCAATGTTCTCCCATTGGATACCCTCAGCGAGGTACTCCTCCTGTTCTGCTTTGAGGGTCAGTTGGATGAAGATTTGTTGCAACTTTTCGTTCACGAAATTGATACACATTTGTTCGAAACCGTTTTTCTGTTTTTTGTTTGTGTTATAAAAGAGGAAACAGAAGAAAAAAGACAAAAAAGACCACGTACGCCAAAGATTTCGAAGCCATAAATATCCAAAATACCGATGATGAGAGCCTCAGGATCATCCAAGTACATCGCGTCGTTGACTCGTTGGACGATGTAGTCGAACATGCGGCTGTACAAGGCTTTGGCCAAGGCATCTCGAGAGTAAGTGGCCTCCTCAGGGCTGGAGGGACAAGCATAGGTAGAGCCTTTACGCGTGGCACCGCCAGTGTTAATCGTTCTGTACAAAAGGGATTGGTTCAGGGCCTGAGGAGTTGTGCGCAACAAATATGCCAAAGTATCAAGTACTAAATTTGGTTGGGTTTTTTTTTACAAAGGTGTTATAAGCACTTTGATACGGATGAATAGAGAGAGAGAGAGAGAGAGAGA
Organism: Balamuthia mandrillaris; assembly: GCA_031835245.1. NCBI lineage: Eukaryota > Discosea > Longamoebia > Balamuthiidae > Balamuthia > Balamuthia mandrillaris. Next base: position 112,959 of record JAVKOQ010000053.1, on the reverse strand, counting down.
GAGAGCAAACCAGTAGGATCAGCGACTGTAGCACTTCCTTTGCCATCGGTGGTAAAGGATACGTTACCGATCCAAAGGATGGCAGCAACCAAGCGGAAGATCTCGGCTTGCTCCTCATCAGAAAAGCCAATAATTTTCATAGCGTTCTGTTTTGTACGTAAGCATGATAAACAAAGTAGAAAAGAAGCGAAGACAAAATGAAGGGCAACAGTACCCAAGTGTCTTGAAACTCTTTAGCATCGTCCACGCCAGGAACGGTAGATTGCGAACTTTGGTTGGTGTAATGGTACTGATCCGGTGTGCCCAATCCCAACTCACCTTTATTCGTAGGTACACAAGTGTTAAAATTGAATTTGTTTAAAAAATAGAAATAGGGTGATGAACTTACTGGCGAGGTTTTGAGGAGCGCCTTTCAGCAGTTGATAGAAAACGTGAAAGTTTCTTTCTCCTTCTTGTTGATACACTACTCTTGATTTCTCCAACAAGTCTATTCCACAGACAAAGAAAAAGCGATGAGTAAAAAGTCAAGAAAGAGAGGAAAGAGAGAGGCCAAAGCGTACAGTTGGTAATAAGACCTCCTTCAGGGTCTCCTTTGTGGTCAAATTGGATTTCCATGTACTTGCCCTAGTTTATGCATTCGTTAATTAGCATTGACATTTAAAGAGATAGCAAGAGAAAGAGAGGATTAGGATTCAAGTGTGAGAGAACGTACGAAGCGACTGGAATTGTTGTTACGAAGAGTGGCAGCGTTACCAAAGGCTTCCAACAAAGGATTGGATTGCAAAATAACGTCCTTCACTCGCATTACATCGGAGGTGGCACCGCTGACTGCGGCAATGTACGTCATGATCTGTTTGGCAGTCCATGTCTTTCCTGCTCCGCTCTCACCGCTTTGTTCGTTTTCAAAAAAGAGAAAATGTGAGAAGGGAGAGAAAGAGCTAGAGCAGAAAAAGGAGAGGCCAAACAAAAAACAAACCTAATAATAACACATTGAGGTTCACCCTCAGACAACATGCTGCGATACATGTCATCGGCGAGGGCGTAGACATGAGGAGGCAGCTCATAACGGTACTTGCCGCGGTACTCCCGCAACGTCTGCTCCGTATAGATGTGGGGGATGGACTTGTAAGGATTCACACAAATGAGTACATGGCCAATGTACGTCTATATTGTTTTTATTTTGTTGGGATCAGTTTTCGTGTTGGTTGGAGAGGAGGAGCTAAAGAGAGAAGCAGACAAAGAAGTGGGAAAAAAAAGAGGGAGGGAGAGCGTACGTAAATCTGGTCAGCGTTGTAGCGCTTCTTCAAATTTTCAAGGATGCCGTTGTTGGAGACGCTCGACAACATGACCATGTCGTCTACGCCATGTTTGCTGGAGAAGCTCGCCTGTTGCGAACCGGTGGAAGAAGCTGATCAGTACACAAGCCAACGTCGAACATCAAAAAAAAAACAAAACACGGGTGTAGTAAAATCAAAACTCGTTGAAAACAACACTGGTGGGACAAAAACTAAAATCAACAAAAAGGTACCATCTTTGACGAGCACAAATTCCGTTTCTAAATGGGTTTCCCAAAAAATAAATCACCGGCTCACACGCCGTTTTTTTTGTCTTCTTCTTCTTCTTTTTCTCTCACAGCTGTGAGAGAAGGAATGAATCAGATGCACGAGAGAGAGAGAGAGAGAAAAAAAAACAAAAGAGCGAGAGAGGAAAGCCTTGGAGATTTTTAACGTACAAGCAAAGCAAGGTTTCTCCCTCTCCTGCAATAACTACTACCAGTAAGTACTTATTTACAGAAAATTAAAAAAAAAAAGGAACGAAAAAAAAAATTACAAAATAAAAAATGAAGCGCGAGGAGTCATTCAACGCAAATATTACGGTGACGTCATTGGGTCTATTTGAGCAACGCATGACGTCATTTTGCCTCTTTAAAGCTTTGGGCGACGTCAGATGGCCAACGAATGACGTCCGTGGATCAGTTTTGAGCAATGGTGACGTCATTTTGCAACTTTGAGCATTCGGTGACGTCAAGTTCAGGATTGGGGTGGTCCCTTGCTGTCGACACAAAACTAGCGTTACGCGAAACAAAAACAAAAAGTGAAGATAAGAGAAGCAGAGAAATCTTTGAAAAGTTCCAAAGAACAAAACACGAACAGCCGCTTCCTTGCTCTTGTGGTGGTTGTAGCATGTTATCGCGGTAAGGTTCCTTAGCGAAACCCAAAGGACACCACCGCATCCATCATACCCACCATAGCTTACTCACCCTCCGTTTTTCAAAAATAAACATGGGACAAAGGGTGTCTGGACTGGCCACGAACAGGCCGATGGCGGCCACGCCCTCTCCCTCGCACCAACCCACTCAACACGCCGGTCCTTCATGTATTTGAGCCTCAAAATTTCGTTTTGTGTCCTTTGTTTTCGTTTTTGCTCATTCTCTCTCTCTCTCTGTCTGTCTTCTTCTGACTTCTTGTTCTCCTGTCTTCTCTCTGTCTTCCTCTCTCTGTCTCTCTGTCTCTCTCTGTCTCTCTGTCTCTGTTTCTCTCTCTCTCTCTCTCTCTCTCTCGTCTCTGTTCTCTCTACTTTCCATTCATCCATTCAGCATTGTCAGTAAGGAAACCGTTGGACAGTGGGTCCATGCCGGGTCCTCATCTGCAAGTGACCAACATATGCCATCCTCACGTGCACCAACGCAGGTTGATGAGCCAAGCCGATGCCTCTCCTGCAGCACCTTCGCCTTCAGCTTCCTCGGCTTCGTCTGGAAGCGGTGGTGAACGTCGCCCCTCCGTCCTGAACAGATACAACCCTCGAATCCACCAGCGCAAACTCATGAGTCAAACCGATGCTGCTACTTCTCCTTCTCCATCTCCTTCTCCGTCTCTTCCTCCTTCCGCCAACAACGAACTCTCTCTCCTACTCCAGTTTGTTTCTGATCTGAAAGCAGCTTATTCCTCTCCTTCTCCTTCTGCTACTCCTTCTCCTTCCTCTCTTTATCCTCCTCCTTCGTCTTATTCCTCTTCTTCTGCTTCCCCTTGTCCTGCTCCTTCGTCTCTTTCTTCAACCCTTTCAGAGGATGCTCTCATGTTGGCAAACATGAGTTGGGAGGAGGTAGAGAGAAGACTGAACGGTTTGGACCAGCTTCTCCAAAACAACCTCATCGACGCTTCCGAGTATCAACAACGACGAAACCAGTTGAACCAAGCCAAAGAAACTGGGAAGAGAGTGATGACATCCTTGATGGCCTCTTCGGAAAGAAATGAAAGCCAAGAGGAAGTAGAAAAGAGACTGTTAGGCGAGGCCTCTTCTTCGACTTCGCTGTTTTTCACTTTTGTGCCGGAGAGAAGAGGACAGGATGATGTTGTGCGAGATGAGACAGCTGCTTTGGAAGAACTGTTTCCTTGTTTCAATCCGCTTTCAGTTCTTGGTATCCTCTCCTAACTCTGCTCTTCCTCTTCATCGCTCTATTCACCGCTCCCCTTTTCTCTCTGACTCTCTGACTCTCACTCTCCAGGGGAAGCCGATCGAACCAAGAAATCGTCACTAAATTTCTCCTCGTTCTCTTCCTCCTCTTCCTCCTCCTCTACTACCTCCAAGAGCCGGAACGTTCGTGTCTTTGTCTCCTCCACCTTCCGAGACATGACCGAAGAAAGAGAGCTCCTCATCAAACACGCGTTCCCTCAGCTTCGCAAACACTGCCAAGAACGTGGCGTATTTCTCACTATTGTGGACTTACGGTGGGGCATTACCTCGGATCAAAGCCAGGCAGGAGACACGCTCAACATTTGCTTGAAGGAGGTGGAGAGATGCCGTCCTTACTTTGTTTGTATGTTGGGAGAGAGGTATGGATGGGCTCAAGCGGATGGAAAGAAGGACGAGTTGTTGGAGAGAACTTTTGAGAGGGCTATGGGACAATATCCTTGGCTAGAACGCTATTTGGATCGCAGTATTACCGAATTGGAGGTTCGCTTTTGTTTCCTTCGTCACTACCTTGCTTTCTTCACTTTCTCACGCCTTCCTTGCTTTCTTCATATTACTATATTGTTTGGCTTTCAACCAAAGATAAGACATGGAGTGTTGAATGAAATGTCAGACAGGAACATCGAACATGCACGTTTTTACTTCAGATCGAGTTCACCTGGTGATTCATCCGAAGCTGAATCGCATGCTCGTAAGCTTCTAGCATTAAAGGTCTCTTTCTCATTCATATCTGCTTATTTGAGAGTTCTTTCTGGTCTGGCTTCTCATTATATGCGTTCTTTATTCTTTCTGGTTGTAGAGAGAGATTCTGTCTTCAGGGTTGAACGTTCAAAACTATGAGAGAGCAGCAGAGTTAGCCCAGCATGTGGTTGAGGATCTGCGGGCGTTGATCGATGCAGATTTTCCTCTTAGAGACATTCCCTCCCCATTAGAACAAGATAGAATGGCTCATGAAGGTTTGTCCTTTCTTTATTTTAACGGTTTCTTATCGTTTCAATATCTTAAGCCTTTTTGCTTAAATACAGCATTTGCTGCCAGCAGAGGAAGAGTGTACATAGGAAGACAGCATTACTTCAAAGAACTGACTGCTCACGTTAGCAGTCCGACCGGCAACAAACCCATCGTTGTCGTTGGTGAGAGTGGCTCTGGAAAGGTCTCTCTCTCTCTTCCTCCCTCCCCTCCCTCCCTCCCCCTCCCTCCCTCTCCCTCCTCTCTCTCTCTCTCTCTCTCTCTCTCTCTCTCTCTCTCTCCTCTCTCGTTTCTTTCTCTAACTTTTTTTTGTGTTATAGAGTGCATTGGTATGCAATTGGGCAACTCAATATAAAAAAGCGCATCCTCAACAACTCGTTATCACCCATTATATTGGTAGCACTTCTTCGAGCACTGATCTAGCCAGGTTCCTATTCTCCTTTTTTACTTCGCCCTCTCTCTCCCTCTCGCTCTCATCTTTGAAATCGTATTATTTTTGTGAAGATTGTTGCGACGAGTAATGTCCGAGATCAAAGAGCATCATGAACTGTCTCATGACCTTCCCAAAGATCTACCAACTCTTATTCATGACTTTACTGATTGGCTGGGGTTCGTTCCTTTCTATCCTTTTTTTTTAAAAATCTCTCATCATTACCACTTGACTGATTATCTTTTTTTTTTCTCTCATCAGCGAAGCGGGAAGACGAGGTGGATTGGTGCTAGTTTTGGATGCGTTGAACCAACTGGAAGACAAAGAAGATGCTCATTCTTTGGCCTGGCTTCCTCAAGTTTTCCCGAATGGCGTTCGTTTGGTCGTTTCTACTCTTCCGGGTCGCTGCTATGGTTTGTTTTCTCTTCTCGGTTTCTTTCATTCTTTTCCCTTCACTTCAATTATAAACATTGAAACAAAACAAAGATGAGATTCAACGAAGAGGTTGGAAGTGCATGAGGGTGCAGGCATTGGACGAACAAGAACGTACCAACCTGGTGGAGGAATATATGGCCATGTATGGCAAAACATTAACCAAAGACCAGACTGAACGTATCGTAAAGGCTGACCAATGCCGCAATCCGTTGTTCCTTCGCACCTTGTTGGAAGAGATTCGTATATTTGGAGGTGTCTTACTCTTGTCTGTTTCTAATACTGCTTCCTTTCTTCTAACATCTATCTCCCATCCTTGGAACCAGTCTTTGAACAAATCGACAAGCAAATCGACCACTATCTCACCGCACAAACTCCACCACAACTCTTCTCTCTCATGTTCACCCGACTGGAACAAGAGCTGCCCTCTTCTCACAAGAACTTGCTAGCAGACGTTCTCTCTCTCATCTGGACCTCTCGCAGAGGTTTATCTGAGAGTGAACTGTTGGAGATCACCTCTGTGCCTCCTTCTATTTGGTCTCCATTGCATTTGGCTTTGGAAGAAAGCTTGGTGAGCCGTTCAGGCATGTTGACTTTCTTCCATGACTACATGAGACAAGCTGTTGAAAAGCGTTATCAACTTGACTCGAGAGAGCGACAAGTGTACTACAGAAGGAGGTTGATGGCATACTTTGATAAGACAACTCAACAAGAACAAGACGAAGAGGAAGGAAGAGAAGCGGAATTGATCCGAAAGTGTGAGGAAGTACCGTATCAAGCGAGCAAATGTGGCTTGTGGCAGGAACTTGCCGAGTTTATTACGGATCAGACTGTGTTTCCTATTTTGCTTACGGATGGTACCTTTTGTCCTCTTCCTCATCTTATTCTTCTTACGCTTCAACTCTTCGTTTCTTCTCTGTTATTTTGTTCCTCCTATTTGCTTATTTTACTTATCCGTTACTGCTACTAGCATTGAAGTTGGACTTGTACAGATACTGGCAAGAATGCAAGTCTCATGGACAAGACGTTGAATCCAAACTCTTATCCAAACTTGAGCACTATCATCCCTCTTTGCCATCTTCTTCCTCTTCTTTGTCCCAAAAACAGCCAGAAGAAGCAAAAGCCAAACAAGAGCAACAAAAGGCAGAACGTTTGGGAGATGCGGCCAAGTTCCTTCAAGACACAGCTCATTATGAAGCCGCCGAACGACTCTACCGAAAAGCTCTCCACATGGTGGAGACGCTCTACTCCAAAAACTATAACAACATCAACGTTGATGAGAATCAAGTGGCCAAACGATTGGACGGGTTGGCCTATTTGCTTCGCATGAGAGGGCAGTACGAGGAGGCAGCTCCGCTCTATAAGAGGGCTGTGGAGATAAGGGAGAGAGTATTGGACTCGGATGACCCGCAGTTGGCGCAGTCTTTGAACTCGTTGGCAATATTGTACAGGCATCAGGGCAAGTACAAACACGCTGAACCGCTTTATCTCAGGTTTGGTTTCTGTTTTTGTAGTTTGTTTTTACGGTTTCATTGTTTGTGTGCAACGTGTTCATTGAAACTTTTTTCTACTGCGCTGTTCTGCAACAAAAATAGAGCGTTGGCAATACGAAAGAAAGCGTTGGGAGACCTTCATGAGGATGTAGCTCAGTCTCTCAACTCTTTGGGCTGTCTGAACCAAGACATGGGAAGACACAAAGAAGCGGAACGATTCTTGATGGAAGCTCTGTCTATGAGAGAGAGCCTTCTTGGAAGCCATCACCCTGACGTGGCCATGAGTTTAACGAATCTTGCTGGTTAGTTTCCCTTTACCCCCATTTCTTCTCGCTTTTATAAAAATGGTATCGTGTAACTCACATTATATGACAGGTTTATATCTGGATCAAACGGCGTATAGCAAAGCCAGGCCACTATATGAACGCTCGCTGAATATTTCAGAAACTCTGTTTGGCCCTGTTCATCCTTCTGTGGCTCAGGCCCTGAATTCTTTAGCTGCGCTTGCTCAGGTTCTCTTCTTTCTTTTTTCACCTCTTTCTTCTTTATTCTGTCTTCTTATCGTTTTCCCCTTTGGCTTTCTTAGGAAGAGGCTAAGTACAAAGAAGCCGAACAGCTCTACAAACGCAGTCTCGCCATCAAAGAACAAATCCTCGGGGACAGTCATCCCGAACTGGCTCTTACCCTCAATGGTAAGCAAACCTTTCTCTCTTTCTTGTCCTTTGCTTATCTCTTGTAATAACACATGACATTACAGACTTTGCTGTATTATATGCACGCCAAGACAAATATGACATGGCTGAAGGTCTCTATTTGCGTGCGCTGGACATTAGGAGAAGGGCATTAGGCCAACACCACCCTGACTATGCAAGTTCCCTTTGTATGTTATACCTTTCTTTCACTATGTTTTTATGAATATTTATCGTGCAACCGATGAGATAACCATTATACTCGTCTTGGAAAAAATAGCAAACATGGGATGCTTATACAGAGACATGGGAAAATACGAGGAAGCCCTGCCGCTGTTGCAACAAGCGTTGAACATCCAGAAAGAGGCCTTTGGGGAGAAGCACATGGACGTTGGCACTTCCTACACCAACATTGCTGGTCTCTACCAATACCTTGGTCGCTTCGATGAGGCCTTACCTCTTTATCTTCAGGTTTCAACTTTCTTTCGTTTATTCCTGTTTTAAACGTATGTTAGTTTAACGTCAAGCTTGTTAAAACAACTCAATGTAGGCTTTAGCCATCCTGAAAGAGTCGTTAGGTGCCATCCATGCCGATGTGGCCATCACTCTCAACGACTTGGCTGTATTATACTTCCGCCAAGGCAACTTTGCCGAGTCAGAGAAAGCCTACAAAGAGTCTCTCTCCATCTACCAACAGGTGATGGGCGAGAGGCATCCGAATGTGGCTCAAGCGGCGGCCAACCTCGGAGACTTTTACTTGAACAAAGGGGACGCCAAGGCGGCGTTGCAGGAGTTTGTTCGTGCCGCAAACATCTACGAGGAAGTGTTCGGAAGGGAGCACGCCAAGACGCAAGCGATGCGAGCAGCCGCCGAGAACGCGAAGAGCATGTTTTAAGGTTAGGGTTTGCTCCAATGTTAAATTTTAGGGCTTATCCACGTCGACACAAATCCCTGGTCGACAATAAACTTACGTCGACACAAAACACCTGGTCGACAATATAAAAGATGTCGACGATTAAGAGATGTCTACAAAAATAACATAAAAATAAAAGAAAGTAAACCAAAAAAAAAATCCAAAAGCAAAGAGGAAAGCCAGATTCTTGCTCTGGTAGTACTCTATCCCTCTCTTCACTCCACTCCACCTCGTCCTTTCCCTTTGTCTACCAAAAAAAATCTGTTCTGTTTTGCGTTGTCAGATCACACCTTCCTCAAAAAAAAAAAAAAAAGACAAAATGAACGTAAATGGAGGGCATGAATTTGTGTGCAAACGATGTAAGAAGCCGTTGGACGTGGACGTGAGCATCCTCGCTCGCCTCGACAGCTTCGATGACCTCGACAAGACCCTCGAAATGATGGTGCCCTCCTCCTATGCCACCTCGCCCACCTCCTCCTTGCTCTTCTCCAAAGGCAGCAAGGCCGCCACCTTCAAACATTCCCCCTCTTTCGTCAAACGCTCCTCCGGTGGAAGCGGCTCCAGCCGATCTGCTTCACCATCCCCTTCGTCTGGAGGAGGAGAAAGGGAGAAAGACGTTTGCGTTTCAGACTCTGGCTTTGAGCTGCTGCTTCCTGAGCGTACTCCTCTGCCTATTGACTCTTCTGCTCCTTCTTCTTTGTCTTCTTCGACGGCTGGCTCGACTTCGACTTCTCCTCCTTCCTCCCCTTCCCTTGGTTCTTCGTCTTCCGTGGCTCATTCCCTTCCCCCTCATCTTACCTCCACTCTTTCTGCTCCTCTTATGCGTAAAAATCCTCCCGCTGCTTCGACTCCTTCCTCTTCGTCCTCTTCTCCTTCTGCCTCTTCTTCTTCTTCTCAAGTGACAACACAGCCGCGTCCGTTTAGTGGCTATGGCTCTGGAACTTATGCCGCCTCGATTCCTCTTTCACAGCGACGTTCCAACTATTCCAGCAGCAACAACAGCAACGTCTTCTCCTCTTCCTCCTCCATTGCCACACTGAGCACCACTGCCACGAAGCGGAAGAAGAAGAACGTACCGGCTCACTCTATGACGAAGCTGTTGGAGGTTTTTGAGCAAACGTCCGAAATGACGGAGATGGACCACCCGCTGTGTGCCGGCTGCACGGAGAGCGTGTTGGTGGAGCTGGAGGAAGAGCTGGAGGAGGCCTACAAGGAGAACTTGTCTTATGAGCGTTATTTGCAGGCGTTGAGCTTGGAGGAGAGAGAAGAAGGAGGAGGAATAGGAGCTGGAGAAAAAGAAAAGGGAGACGGAGGTGAAGAAGACGAAGAGAAGCCAGAAGAGGAACGAGGAGAGGAAGAGGAAGAGGATGAGAGACGAAAGAAGAAAGAAGAGGAAGAGCAACAAAGCATGGCTACATCTCCTTATCTTAATCGAATACAGCGAGTGGACGCAGAGATTAAGCAGGTAAGACATCTGTTGGTTTTTTACGTATTCACTAGTTCGTTCTTTGTTTTTCCTTCTGTCTTCACTCTTCTTACTCTGTTTGTTTCAAAGTTGGAAGACGAAGAAAAAGCACTTAAAGAGCAGTTGTTGATGATAGAAGCTGAACGAAAACAGTTGGAAGATGAGGAACAAGATTTAAAGAGGGATCAAGCCAAGATCGAAGACATAGAAAGGCGTTACTGGGAGAATTACAACGAGTTTCAAGCCAAGCTTCACGCCTTCCAAGAAGAGAGAGATGCCGTCAAGATGAGCATCGAGAAAGCAAACTCTCAGTTGGAACTGTTGAAAAAAACGAACGTCTACAACGACGCTTTCCATGTCTGGCATGATGGGCACTTCGGAACGATCAATGGTCGTCGCCTTGGCACTCTTCCTAGTCAACAGGTATTTTATCTTCTTTGTTTGCGTTCTTGTTGTTGCTTATAGTTTCTGCTTTCTTTTTTATTTTTCAAATATGAAAAGGTACCATGGGACGAGATCAACGCAGCATGGGGTCAAGCCACCCTCCTTCTGTACACTATTGCCAAACAGCTCAACTTTACTTTCTCCAGGTTTGTGGTCCTCTCGTTCTTCGTTCTTCTTCACCTAACAAAATACTTTGTCTCTTGAATGAAGTTTTCGGCTGGTGCCAATGGGAAGCAGCTCCAAAGTAATCAAATTGGAGGACGAGAGCGAGTATGAGCTCTACGGAGCAAACGACTATAAAGTGCTGAAAGTGTTTTGGTTCAGGCGATTCGACACGGCCATGATGGGCTTTCTAAAGTGTCTAAAGGAGCTGGGAGACTATGTCGAGTCTGAAGATAAACGTTTCCGTTTGCCTTATCGGTACCTTTTCTACACTCTCTCTCTCTCTCTCTTTCTCTCTCTCTCTCTCTCTCTATTTTTCTCTCTGTTCCTTTCTCCTCTTTTTTTCTTCTTTCTTACTTTCGCAATACAAACAAAACAGAATGGACAGAGACAAGATCGGGAAGATGTCCATCAAGAACCAGTTCAACAGCCCAGAAACCTGGACCAAAGCCCTCAAGTACACTCTCACCAACCTCAAATGGTTGCTCGCTTGGATGGCTCGAAGGCAATAACGATTGTTCTCCCTTCTCTTGTTTTGTTGTTGTTGTTGTTGTTGTTGTACATCTGCTCCATTTTTTTAAAAAAAAAAAATAACAAACACGCTCTTTTAGTAACGGCTAAAGGGTTGAAACCGGTTTCAACCCCCTCCGCAGCTGCCAGTGAAGCCGGTGATGTAGAACACAGCCTCCACCTCATCGTAGCTGACCGTCCCCTTGGCGCTGGCCAGAGCGTTCCAATCGCGCTGAGACCAGGAGGACTGCGCCTCGAAGCTCCAAGCGTGCTCCTTCTCCCCTGCGCAGTTCCGCTCCATTTTGAAGGAGTCCCAGTACCAATCCTCCCCGCACCACCGGTCCCAGTAGATGGCCTTGGCCACCTCCTCCGCTCTCTCCTGGACGGTGGTGCCGCGAAGAGGACCCAGGCTGCGCTCCTCGTAGCCCTCCCCTTTCCCCACCTCCTGGACGCGCACGAGAAACTTGCTCTCCTCCTCCATGTGGGTGCTGTTGTCTGCCTGTAGTTTTTGGTGGGCGAAACCTTCTTTTCTTTCCTTCAAAAATGAATAGGAAGTCTTTGTGTAACCGAGTTACGCCGTTCATTTATTATAAGACCTTATGCTAAACTTTTCCACTCCGACTTTTTCTCTTCTTTTTTTTTTTGCTTAATGGTACACTTTTAGTTTCTTTTCTGGTTGTGTAGCTTTCTTGCCTTCTTCATTCTTTCTTTCGTTGGGGCTTTTCTTTCGGTTGTCCTTTCTTTCTCTCATTCGTTTGTAAGTGTTTGTGTTAGTTCACTTGTTCCAGGAATCTGTGGCCAGAGAAGGGCAGAGCCTCCTTCAGCTGCACCACCTTGGTCTTGCAGCCGTGCTCATCCACCTTGCCCTGGTTGTCCTCGTCCAGGAACCAGCTGTAACCGATCTTGTTGCAGCAGGGGTACCTCCATTTGTGGACCATGCACTTATCTTTCTTTTCCTCCTCGGTGATCTCTGCATCCAAGCTCTCCCTTTTGGATGGGTGATAGTGTTGCAGCTTTTTGATCTCACATCTTTTATTTTTTGTAAAACAAAAGAAATGAGCAGTGAGAAAAGACAGAAGGAATGGATGAGAGAACAAGAAGAAGCAACGACAAAAAAAGAATAAGAATGAAAGAAAGAAATGAAAAGAAAGAGCGAAAGGAACAAGAGAGAAACAGCAAAGACCAACGAAAACAAGAGAGAAAAAGAGGAAAGGAACGAAGGCAGAAATAAAAATAAGCGGGCAAGGAATCGTACGTGGCAGGGGTCTGGTTGAGCACGCTGACCATCTTTTGGCAACGGTTGCAGTAGCGAGCGCCAAGGTTCTTTTGGGTGGCGGCGATGTACTTGGCTATCTTGGCGGTGCTATCATCCGGGTTGAAAGGCGTATTACGAAGAGCCACCTCTTTGGCTGTTTTGTTTTTTTTTTTAAGTGATGGTTAGGTTAGATTTCTCGTTGGATGAGAACACAAAAAAAAAAAATGATGAAGAAGACGAACCGGTTTCGTAGTCTTGCAAGGCCTCTTGATAGCGTTGGCTAAAGTAGTTAATGCCGCCCTTGCGAACGTGGCCCTTGGGGTCCTCTGGGTTGAGGCGGATCATCTCGTTGGCGGCCTTGAGGGCGCTCTCATAGTCCTTCATGCGGGTGTAGGTGGCACAGATCCTGTTGTGAAGGTTCCAGAGGATCCTCTTGTCCCCCTCTCCGAGTTCCATCTCCTGCTCCAACGCCAGCTTGTACTTCTCCAGGGCCTTGGGGTAGTCCCCTTTGTGGTAGAGGTAGTTGCCGACCAGCAGGAGGCCGGAGGTGCCGTGGAAGGAGTTGGTCCTCTCCCTGTGGTGTCCACCGGGAGACACGATGCGCACGCCTTTCATGGGTGACTCTGTCTCGCCACGCTGTGGTGAGGGTTGGGGCTGCTTGCCCTTCTCAGGGGTGGAGGGTGCTTCCATCTTTCTCTCTTTTCTCTGCTACTTTTTTTTCTCTCTCTTTTTTTTGTGTTGTCGACATCCTTTTTTGGTAGTAGTGATGTCAGTAGAGCTCATTTATAGTTAAAGCTTACGTCTGTTTCTTAAATGGATTTAATGTAGACACCTTTTTTGGTAAGTGTGACATCAGGATTACTATTTTAGAAGATTGATGACGTCTACCATTACACACGACAAAGCAATGCAAAGAAGGAGAGGAGGAGGCGCGGAGCTGCCGACGGAAGTGTTGCCGGGGTTCTTGTGGGTGGGGAACGACATTCATGGCAGCGATGTGAACGTCTTGCGAAGCTTGGGAATAACGCGAGTGGTGAACGTGACGGAGCGGCAACACGAGTTAACTGGCAAGAGCAAAGAACAGCAGGAAACGGAAGAAGGACAAGAGGCAACAGAAGCAGAGTTTGTGGTCTGCTTTCTGCCAGCCAAGGACCATCCCACCTTTCCGCTGGAGCAACACTTTGCAAAAGCTCTGGCCTTCATCGGTATGGTCCACGCTCGTTCTTCTCCTCCTCCACTCGTTGCCTAATAAACTGAACAAAACAAAAGAGGAGGCCCAACGCAACTCTCTTCGTGTCTTGGTGCACTGTGCCGAAGGAGTCAGTCGATCCGTTACCATAGCCACTGTTCGTAGTATCTCTGTTATTTTTTTCTTGTTCTTCGCCCGCTTCCAAAGGGGGGTTAACCTCGACCTGCCTGCTGCTTGGTTCTTTTTCAAAAAAACAAGGCCTACCTGATGCAAAGTCAGCAATGGACGCTCCGGGAATCCATTTTGCACGTCATGCAGCGGAGACATGAAGCAAACCCGAACAACGGGTTCATGCGGCAGCTTTCGGCGTTCGAGCAGCAGCTGTTTGGAAGCAGCAGCATCGACCCGTCCTACTTTGTGGACGACTGGGGGTTTGCATTTGACTCTGCCCATTGCTTTTTTTTTTGGTTTCGTTGTTCTGATATCTCTTTTTTGAACGTGAAACAGTTGGGGCTGCTTGCAGCTCAAAATGGAAGAAGCAAAAACGCAAGCAAGCAACCAAGCGTAAAGAAAAGTTCACTTTGGCAACACCCCGATGATAAAGGCCTTCTCCCTGCAACAACCTCAACGAAAGAGAGGGAATGAAAGGGGCACCACACGGTGGTTTGCTTGTTTTGATATGGGTTCTGTTTGCTTCGCAGCTGTGCTCTGTTGTTGTGGTGGCCAGGCAAGGTCAAACAGTTGGTCCGTGTTGCTTTGCGGTTCTTTGTCGTTTTTTTTTTGTTTCTTGTATTTTTCTATTCCTGGCTAGTCCTAAAGACCACCAATCTTCAAGAGGTATGGGTGGACTCCAGTTCTTCTTGTGTAAGCGAATGCGGCACGTCCGTTGCTGACGAGGCCCTCTTTGGCTTCAACAGAGGGGACATCAAACGCAGCACTTATTTTGAGGTTTAAACCAGGTACCTACCAACTAGACAATGAACTTCCTACTGTCCACAGTGTTACCCTCATGTACATATTGGTTTTGTGTTCTGCTTCTGCTTCTTATTGTTCTGATTCTTCTTCTTCTTCTTCTTCTTCTTCTTGTTCTTCTTGTTCTTCTTCTTCTTCTTGTTCTTCTTCTTCTTCTTCTTCTTCTTTTCTTCTTCTTGTTCTTGTTCTTCTTCTTCTTCTTCTTCTTCTTCTTCTTCTTCTTCTTATTGTTCTTATTCTTCTTCTTCTTCTTCTTCTTCTTCTTCTTCTTCTTTCTCTTCGTATTTTGTGCTTGGAACAGAGGTAGGGGTTCTGGCCCTGAGGACGTGCATCTGTTGTTGTGTGATACACCATTCGCCTCCCCATTGCGCATTCGTTCCATGACGCTCTCATCTAGCCAAACCGATTGCACGTTTCTTCTTAAAACCTCCATAGCTCCAACGGTGGAAGTGGAAGATGTGGTGGTGAAGGGCACTAGCAAATATGGAATTGATCTTTTCTACACAGCTACCTTTGTTACTAAGAATGTCAGGTTTAGAAAACTGGTGAAGAGTGCAGGTTCTTTCCTTTCCTACACCTCTTTTTTGCTTACGCCTTTTTCTTGAGTGTTCTTTCTCTCTCTCTCTCTCTCTCTCTCTCTCTCTCTCTCTGTTTTTTCTTCTTCGCTTAACTTTATTGGTCGCCGATTGAAAAAGTGGTTTTGAATTCCGTGACATGGGAGAGTCATGGTTCCCTGGTGTTTGAGAATTTTGAACTAGGTACATTTTCTTTCTGTAAGTTTTAACGTTATGTCTAACAATAATACAAACTAGCTGGCAGTACAGTTATCGACGCAACTGCTGTCACATGGAGTCAGTTGGGCACGGTGCATTTTGTTAACAATTCTGCCAGCGATAACGAATCTTCTCTTGGTATCTATCTAAGTTGTTTTCTTCTTCTCCCACTTGCAACGGAGCTGACTTTTTCCGTTACCGTTGAGTATTCCTGTATGACTCCGTTTGGAATAGCACTGTGCCAGTGCGCTTCTCTAACAATTCCTTACCTAACTCATCAAGTAAGTTTAACTTCTTTTGTTGTTGACTAACAAAGAGCTTTTCCACCACCAACCACTGATACGTTCAAACAAACACATGACAGGGTTCATTCAGCTGCAAGATGGAGCCAAACTGATAAGCACTTATTCCATGCTCATTGAAGGGGCAGGTCAAGACAGCTCCACCCTCTTCACTTGCACAAGTGGTTCAACTCTCTGGATTCCGCAATCCTGCGATGCCTGTGATAACTACTGCACAACGGCTGATACAAACTCAGTTCCTATTTTGTCATGGGAAAAGAGCAACTATTTCCTCTTCCACAGAAGGAATACTAATTATAGTTCTCTCTTCTCCCACGACCACATTGACCATTCAACGCAGCTCTTTCCGTTTCTATCAGAGCTTCAGGAGCTGGGCTGGACTCCATCGCTATCCCTTCCCAGGTCACCATTCCGGCAGGAAGCCAAACAGGAGAGCTCACTCTTCAGCTCGTCAGCTCCTCTCCAGCAAACGGGCTCCCTGTCACTCTTACCATTCAACCTTTTGTGCCACAGGAAAGCGATCAATTTCCGGAGTACTTCCTTTCAGGAGATGCAAGTCAAGTGACAGTCATCACCTCATCTTCATCATTGAGTTTACCCACTCTCAACATCCTCTTCCCCTTCCCCCAACCAGATGTCATCTGCTTTCCTCCTTCTTCCTCTTCTTCCAATGGAACTGAGGACAACGGAGAGGAAGTGGAGCGTTCTGTGTTGACCAAGTTGAAGCGCTTGGTGGAGGTGAAGAAGAAGCAAGATGGGAGCCTTGTGGAAGAGAAAGCGCAAGACTTGACGGAGTTGGCATGGACACAAGAGCAACCTTCTGCGGGTGAAGTTCTGTTTGTGGCCAACGTCTCTTCTTTGCAGCCACAAGGAGGAGGAGGAGCATTGGTGGAAGTGCTGTTCCAGAGCGCAGAGAAAGGGAGCACGATGGAGCTGGAAGATGGGGAGAGCATTGGGTTTGAAGAGGACAGCCTCAAATGGAGCTTGCTCATTCGGAACTGGCCTTGGTCTGATCCCTCCAACCTTCTCCTGTTGGAAACCTCTTTTCGCACAGGAGCACAACAATGGCTGAACCTGACCAACCCCAGAATGCTCCACAGTCAGACGAAGAAGGAGAAGGAGAAGGAGGAGGACAAAAAGGGAAGGAGCAAGAAGTGTGGCGATTGGAAGGGGTGTTCAGTTCAGCCTTGTTGAGAGTGTTGCTGAGGAGTTGGGTGGATGGGCAGCTGGACACTCCACAAGCAGTGGCAGTGGAGGTGTGGTTGTCGGAGGAGGATGAAGCGGAGGTGGAAGCCCGCTTCATGTTTGCTCACTTTGAGGAGGAGATGCGCTACGATCCTGACATTTCGGTGTTGCTCAACGGAGAGGGGAGCAAAGGTGATGGGGAGGAAGAGGAAGGAGGAGAGGAGGATGGGTTGTGGTGGAAGTGGTGGTGGTGGCGGTGGTGGCCCTGGCTGCTGCAGTGGCGGTGCTCGTGGTGGCCGTGCGGCAACGAAGAGAAGCAAAGAGGGTGAACCAAGGCGGCGCTGTCAACTTTTAGGCCACAAAGATGACGATAAAGGTCTTGAAGCGACGAAAACGAGGGGACACCACCACGGCCTCTATACAGGTTTTCGTTTGCTTTTGGTTTGATTTCTGATTGGATTAAAATCCGACAACAAATAGAAAATCAAATAACCAGACTTTAAAAGGAAAAATCCTTTGGTAGAAGAAAGAAAGAGAAGCGGTGAGAACGACATGAAGTTCACCCCCTCGGTGGTGATACAGTATCAGATACTGTTCTTGGTCGTGATTGTAACTTGGGGAGTGCGAAGCAATGGCGCCGGCGTTGTTACGGGTAACGTGTCGTACCCTTCCTTTTGTTACTCGGAACGGATATGAGCATAAATTTATGGCGTACCATCGTTATGCAGTTTCGGTAGCTTCAAGTTCCAGTTGTTCTAGTTCTTGTCTCTCTGCCGGACTTGCCTATGCCGATTTAAAGACTGCTATACAAGGTGGGAGCCCATCAATCTAACTGACCGTTTACCTGTCTTCTATATCTTTCTTATTATAAGTTTCTGTGCGGGCAAACAGAGAATTGGAATAGTGGGATAGAGTTGGTCTTTGAACTTCAGCCAGGAGCTTACGAGCTTCCTATTGATTTGGGAAACGGTGGCTCTTCTCCATCGAAACTAAGCTTCATGTAAGTTGGGTTTTGTATCCGTCACTTTGCAGGGGCGTTACCTTATTTGTTCCTTTATTTTACCAGAGGAAAGGTATTCGATCGTTCAGAAGTAGTTATGAAAGGCTGTGTTCATCAGCCTCCGCAGCTATATATACGGTCGCTTACGATGACTGAGAGTGAGAGATGTTCCTCTGATGGCTTCCTTACCAGCACCAATGAGGTGCGAATGGAGGACGTTCACGTTCGAGATCTGAGCAAGAAGGGATTAGTGCTAAAAAACAACAACTTTTGGACAAGGAACGTACGCTTTAGCAATGTTTCACAACCAGTAGGTGGGTAGTGGTTCGCTGCCTGTGTGGGGTCATATTCTTTAGCCGTTTGTTTGTCTGTCTCTTTCTTGATGAACTCATTTTTTCACATTCTTTTTTGCTCTCCACAGTGAACCTTGCATCCACAGCATGGCAAAGTGAAGGCTTCCTCATCATCGAAGATTCAAAACAAGGTTTTACCAACTCTTTCCAAACCCAACATTTCTTAACCAAGTTTACGCAGCCACCGTCAAACTTGCAGCAGTGGTCATATCAAGCGCTGGATGGGAAAGTAAAGGTCCTGTGCTATTCAGAAACAACAAGAACGTCGGTAAAGTTGTTGTTATTTATTCCTCTGTCAACTGCTTCTGTTTGCTCATGTTTCCATCACCATAAAAAGCGCTCTTTCTCTCTAAATGCAGTTGGACTTCAACTCTAAAGGTGATATTCGAAGGCAACCAAAACGCTGTGTGGATGCGGGAGGCTCATTGGACTCAATGGGGCGCTGTTGCGTTTGTGAAGAATACTCCGGTTGCTTATCAAGAAGCGGGTTCTACCGAACCACTCTCACAACTCGGTAGGGAAAAGCTTTTGACTCCTTATTCTCCATTTATGTGTGTTTTTTCTCACATATCTCTTTTGTATATAAAAAACAAACTAGTCTCAATCACTAAAGGCCATTGGAAGAGCAGCGCTCCGGTGCACTTTCTTGATAACACGGTAGAAAGCACCTCGGGTGGGTGATCTCCTTCGATGTTACATGCAGAACTGGTTCTAATAACGAACAACACACCAATTAACGCAGCCTTGATGCGCATGACGGAAGCAGGACTGACATTTAGCTACGCCATCCTGCTTGAATCGGTCCAGAAAACCAATCTCTTCTCCTGCTTTTCCTCCTCGCTTCACGCCTTTGAACCTTGTGACGGAGTGTGTAACAAGTGTGCTCAACTTTCGGAAGACTCCAAGGCTGTTATAGGATGGGACCTCTTCTCGAGAATAGCTCTTTCCTCTTCTCGTTGGGAAGAAGAAAAAGGCAAAGAGTTGCTTGTTGACTCAAATGCTTCCTCTTTGACGTTGATAAGAAGCGGTGCGACGGACAAAGTTATGGTCATCAATATAACGGTAGATGGTCCCGGTGCTGACTCCATCTCTTTCCCAGCCATTCCCCCTTCTCCAGCTTTATCGTTTCCCAGGTTAGTGTCTGCTGTTTTCTCTGAGAAAGCACAAACAGAAGAAGTTTCCTTCGTTCTTTCTCCATCAGCCGGTCTGCCTGTCACGTTCAGCATACAACCCCTTGAACCTCCGTTCTTCGTTTCTTCGGAAGCGCATCGAGTCACATTGATAACAGCTTCTTCGCTAAGTCTTCCAGAACTGAACGTGCGCTTTCCGTCATCTCAACCAGAGGTTCTTTGCATTCCTTCTTCGGCTTCCACCTCTCCTTTTTCCGCTGCTTCTTCGTCATCTTCAACTTCTGCATCTTCAGGCAATGATAGTACTGTCCTTCCCTTCGTGTTGGCTCAGATGAAGCGGTTGGTGGAAAAGACTGCGGAAGGTGATCCGTTGCCCGCCAAAGCTCAAGACCTGACCGCGTTGGATTGGGCGCAGCAGCAAACCTCCAACGGGGCCGTGCTATTCTCAGCCAATATATCTTTCTCTGCTTGGACCGACCTTCAAGCTTCTGTTCAGCTTGCTTTCAGCAGTGCAGTAAAAGGAAGCAAGTTGCTGTTGGAGGATGGAGAGAGCACCATAAAGTTTCAACAAGACAGTCTCAAATGGAGCCTAATCATCAAGAACTGGCCGTTCTCCAGCGCGCATAACGTTCTAGTATTGGAAACGACTCTTCGCACAGGAGAAGAACGGTGGTTGGAAGTGAAAGAAGTGTTACAGAAAGCATCGTCTCAACAGTGGAAGCTGAGAGGCACGCTGAGCGAGGCCTGCTTCAGAGCTTTGTTGTGGAGCTGGGTGGATGGACGTTTGGATGCCCCACAACCGGTTCAAGTTACGCTTGACGTTTCAGCAGAAGATGCAGCAGCGGTGGACGTCCGTTTCTACCTGCCTTACTTTGAGGAGGAGCTACGCTACGATCCAGACTTGTCGGTCCTGATGAATGGAAACGATGGAGGAGAGGGGGAGAGAGACCGAAACGGAGGAGAGGGTGGATTGTGGTGGAAGATAGCGGTCCCGGTGGCGGCTGTCGTGGCGGTGGCGTTGATCGTGGCGGTGCCTGTGGTGCTCCTCCTGGTACAGCGACACCGCAAAGCAATGACGGTGAAGCAGCTGGAGGTGGTGAACTGCTGAGATCTCAAACACACCAAGTGGTTGTAATTAGTTTTACTTACAAATTAATTGTAGCAGAAAGACAAAACAGAGAAGAGAGAATGGGCCACGTTGTCCATGCGTTGTTATGTTTCATCTTCTTCTTGGTTGTTCCCAACGTGCTTCAAACTGTGAAGGCTGGCAAGTGCCTCCATTTCTTTCTTCTCCTTTTTGCCGTTGTTGTTGACTTTGCGATAAAAAAAAGGGGACATTTACCTGGAGGAAGATTACCCATGCGACTCAAGTTCCTACCCATGTGATACCGTCTCAAGCTTAGAGGAAGCCTTGAAGCGTATACTCTCCGTTGAGCTATTTTCTGTTTACAACAAGTGAGTTACTCACTTTTCTCCATCCCTGAATGAAGGCGTGACAGATGGAGAAACCACCATTTATATCGGGCCCGGGAGCTATAACATTACCACCTACTGGCCGGAAGGAACTATAACCCGCCTCTCTCTTGTGTACGTTGCCTTTCTTTGGCTTCTCCTGCACATGTGATATTTATTTTTCTTTTGCTATTCAAACAACAAGTGGAGTTAGCGGGAATGCTGAGGACGTGGTGCTCTGTGGCTGTATTCCACGACCTCTGAATTTTGTCTTCCAGCTGAGCTCTTTGACCCTCGTTGCCAGGAATGAAAGCTGCGTCCTCCTGGTGCAAAGCGGGGCTGAGTTGATCCTGGAGCGTGTGCAGGTTTACGCGACTGCCGACACAGGCATTCAAGTGGAGAATGGCGACCTATATACCGCGGACGTCACGTTCAGCAACTGCACTTTTGCGGCGGGTATCCCATATCTATCCCCACCATAACACTTTCCATTTCGTTTTGCAGACTGCTTACCTTTCCTCTCTCTTTGATAACAAAGTATTGCTTTCAGGAACTAGTTGGATCAGCGAAGGTTTCGTCCGCGTTGAAGGTTATAATAGAGGTATGTGTGTGTTTTCAACCCTCGAAGACTCTTGTTTAACAGAGAATAGATGCGAGTGCTTCGCGTCATTCAGCGATCCTGTTAAAGCAGGACTCTGTTTGGAGGAGCAACGGACCCGTGATAGCGACTGGTAATCGAGAGCTTGGTGCGTTGCTCTTCTATCACTCGTACTATGTTGCCTACCAATAAGACTGCAGTAATATTATTGAACAGTTCTACATGGGAATCAACGGATTCGGTTTTGTTTGAACACAACGACAACAGTACGTTTATTTACAAAAAGAATAAGAGCCACAAACGGAGGAGACATAGCTAACATAGCAGAACAACCCACTCCATATCTCTCTTCTTGCCGTTTCCAACTTTAGCTGTATGGATGATTCAGGGATCGATATGGGAGCAAAAGGGTCCTGTGTCCTTTGTGCAAAACCATGGAACAGCGTACCCTCTTGAAGATGAAGTAAACGGAGAACATTATATAGGTACCTCTGCCTTTTTGTTACAGTAAGTTTATCTTTTGTTGAACCTTGTTATGTTCTCCAAGTTGTCCTTAACAGCTCAACTTGGATAAGCAAAGCTCTTGTGAGTTTTAAAAACAATATTATGGAGGCGGAAGGTATGTTTGTGTTTTTTCATCAAGAGAATGAGGTAGCTTACTTGTTTGCTTTGTAGATTCAGGTTTTGTGTTGCTCAAAGACAACGCAGTGGTTCAAAGCAGCTATGTAATGCTTTCGGACTCGCGCGACCAAATCCTCTTTTGGTGCGAGTCATCAAAGCTTTATATACCTCCGGAGAACAGTGCAATCGTCATCCGCTGTGACTACTTTGCGCTTCCTTTGCTGGAATGGGACATCTCCACCACTGCCTCTCTCTATCCATCGTTCTTTGGAGGAAACGCCTTTTTGCTCACACAACGCAATGTTACTTTGGACATTCTCCGAAAGGGCGACCCCCTGTCTCAACAACAACTGAACGCCTCCGTGTTTGTGGGAGGAGCGGGAGGAGACTTCATCACCGTCGAGAGGGCAACAATCACCATCCCATTCGCAGAGGGCGCAGCAGAGTTCTTCTTTCGGCTACAGTCCTCTTCGGTTCTACCTTTTACCCTAAGCATTGAACCAATTGCATTTGTGGGCGAGGAGGACTTGTTCGCCATCGGAGAGAACGGTCAACTGGCTTTCATAACTGCTGCAGCATCGAGTTTGCCTGCTCTGACCATTTTGTTTCCCTTTCCTCGACCGGACTTTGTTTGCTTTCCTCCCGTTGGCGAAGAAGAAGATGCCGAACTGTTTGCTGTGTTAGCAAAGATGAAACGAATAGTGGAATGGGAAGAAAACAACAACGAACCTGTGGACAGCAGGACTCAAGACTTAACAGCGTTGGCGTGGACACAAAGCGAGTTCCCTCCCACTGGCGAAGTTATCTTCTCCGCCAACATGTCTTTTGCTGGAGTGGAGGAAGCAGCTCTCGTGGAGGTGACGTTCACCGCTGTGGCGAAGGGAAGTACAGTGGAGCTGGAGGACGGCGAGACGGTTCAGTTTGAAGAGGACAGCATCAAATGGAGCCTGAGCATCAGCAACTGGCCTTGGACCGACCCCAACAACGTTTTGGTGTTGGAATCATCGCTTCGTACTGGCGCTGAACAATGGCTAAGCGTGGAGGAAGAAACGACACCCAACGAAGCCGAAGGAGGAGATGTACAACAATGGAGATTAGAAGGTGAGTACAGCTCTACCTTGTTGAGAATGTTGTTGTGGAGTTGGGTGGATGGTCAGTTGGACACTCTACAACCAGTGCAGGTGGAGGTGGTGTTAATTGAAGAGGACCAAGCAGAAGTGGAGGTAAAGTTCATCCTTCCACACTTTCAAACAGAGATCCTTTACGACCCAGACCTTTCCGTTCTTGTGAACGGAGAAGGAGAAGATGGAGGAGAGGACGGCGAAGGAGAAGATGGCAGAGAGGACGACGGATTGTGGTGGAAGATTACGGTGCCGATTGTGGTTGTGGCGGTGGTGGCTTTGGCGGCAGGAGTAGCCGTAACGGTGGTGTTGGTGCAGAAACGCAACGCCAGGTCGGTTAATCAACACAAAGCTGTCAACTACTGACCAGAACAGAGAGAGGCAGAGAGAGAGAGAGAGAGAGAGAGAGAGAGAGCTTCAAAGGTTGCTCTTCCGGGGTTTCTGCTGCAAAGTTCTTATTGCGTGAAAAGGCGCAGAGATTATCGATAACTTGTAATTATTATCCGTTTTATCGATAAAGTATTGCTATATTTAATTAATTTTATCTTTTTTAAGACATTTTGTCGACAAGGAAAAATAAATCGAAATAAAGAAGAAAAAGAAGAAGCAAAAGAAGGCCGTAATGCTTAAGTCGTTCAGGCGTTATGGTGGTGGTGGCCACCGCCTCCATCACTTTTTCCATTTCTTCTTCGCTTTGCTTCTGCTGTTTATATCCGCCTCCTCCTCTCACACAGCCTTGGCCACCAACATCGCCGATCCGGTGCTCACCACCGCCCCTCACCTCCTCCAGGAGCACGACACCCTTTCCTCGGCCGTCCCTCTGAACCAACCACGTCCTTTCCAACTCTACGTGCCTGACGTGGTTCTGCAAGACCTCGACCACCGCCTCTCGCTCGCCCGTTTCCCTGACCAGCAGCCTGCTGTCGACAAAAACGAGGACGAGTGGTCTCAAGGCGTGCCCCTCTCCTACATGCTGGATCTGGTTCGCTACTGGAGGGATGGCTTCGACTGGAGGCGACAAGAGGCTGCCTTGAACGAGATGACGCAGTACAAGGTGTTGCTGGAGGTGGAAGGGGAGCGCTTTGACGTTCATTTTGTGCACGTGCGGTCCAAGCGGGAGGATGCCACGCCGTTGATGGTGGTGCACGGTTGGCCTGGTTCCTTCATGGAGTGTAGTAAGATACTGCCGTTCCTTGTCGATCCTGAGAGCCATGGCGGTACCTTGCTTCCTTCCTCTCTTTTTTTTCATTTCTTGGCTTATTACTCTCCCAATCTCTCCTTCCATCAAGTGTTTTCTCTCATGTTTAATTTTCTCCCTTAACTTCTTCTGCACTTTGGTCGCTCTCTTATCTTGTTTTTGATTTTTTTTGAAATAGGAAAAACAGAGGATGCATTTCATGTGGTGTGTCCTAGTCTTCCCGGATACACCCTCAGCTCCATTCCAACCAAACGAGGCTGTAACCAGTTGGTTCGTTCCCTTTGGCGCTTCTGCTCTCTCTTCGCTTTTCTGATGCAACAAATTGAACTTTATGTTTAGAAAGCAGCAAAAATCTTTGCCAAGTTGATGGAAGTACTCAACTATGACTCTTATGTGGTTCAAGGAGGCGATTGGGGAGCCATCGTTGCCACTTTGATGGCTTCTTCTTATGTTGCTGAAGCGCACGTTCGGGCCTTGCACATCAACTTTGTTACAGCTCCTCTTCCTATTAGGAAAGGTGATACTCTCTCCTCCTCCGTTTCTCTCTCTTTTGGGCTTGTTCTCTCTCTAATTCTTTGTTCTTTTCTACTCCTCTTACCTCGCTTTTTGCTTGTTTTATTTACCAATCCTATGAATTGCCAAAAGGCATTTGGGGATTGTTGAAGACTATTGCTACGTTTGCTGTCCCGAGTTGGATTCTTGCTCCAGAGGAAATCGAACCTTTCCAAAACCAATTCATGTTTACTCTTAAAGAATCCGGTTCAATTCTTTTTTGTCGCAGTTGATCGTTTTAGTTTGACTAACAAATAACGTTATTGAACAGGTTATATGCATGAACAAGCAACAAGACCACAAACGTTAGGTTATGCTCTCAATGATTCTCCTGTGGGTTTGGCGGCTTGGATTGTTGAGAAGTTTTATGTTTGGAGCGATTGTAATGGCAACATAGAAAGCAGGTTAGTATTGCGGAAGCTTAAATGCAACCAACTCTTACTAACTCTTTCATCCTTCGCAAACAAAGGTTTACAAAAGATGAACTTTTGACAAACGTAATGTTGTATTGGACAAGTCAAACGATCACTTCTTCGATGCGTTTTTACTACGAATACTTTCATGCTCCTCCTTCAGTAGACAATTCAACTGAGACTTTGCAAGGGCCTCCCAACCAAAACATGATGGAGCTCTTGCAAAGTCTTTACATTCGTGTTCCCACAGGTTTTACTTTCTTCTTTCTTTTTCATTGTCTCATCATATCTTGTTCTGCTTCTTCCTCTTCTTTCAGCTCTATGTTAATCTTTTGTCTTGTCGTAACTAGGATGCGCCATCTTTCCAACAGAGTTGGTGGCAACGCCCAAATGGATCGCCGAGTATACTTATAACGTGCAACGTTGGACGCGAATGAGCAAAGGCGGTCACTTTGCTGCGTTGGAGGAACCGGCTTTGCTGGCCGAAGACCTTCGTGCCTTTTGTGGCCAGCATTGTCGGAAGCAAACAGAAGAACCCTTGAACGACAACGCAAAGCCAAGTGATGAATTGTAAAATAACCTTGAACACAAACAAGCAGAAAAATAACATTCCTTTCCTCAGAGCTGCAACGTTTCCCTCAGAAGGTTCTTGTCTTCCTCAGCCCTTTCGAATCTTGTTCCTCTTTCTTTTTTCTCTTGTTGTTTTCGCTTCAACTTCTCTGGCTGAAGCCAAACCTTATGGCCCACAAACTTGTGGGAGAGCCAATCGGAAAGCAAGAACGGGAAAGAATGAAGCAGACGAAAGAAAGGAGAGAGAGAGAGAGAGAGAGAGAGAGAGAGAAGAACAATCCGTGCGTTGTCAGGAGAGAAACCTACGAAGCAGAAAAGAACATGGAATGGCCACCCAAGGTGTTGCAACACAACACAACACATGGCAAAGAAGTTTGCGAAAATGAGGTCCGTTTCGGTTCTCTTTCAGCAAAACAACAAACCCGTTTTTTTAATTTTAAAAAATAAATGAATTCTTCATTGAAAAAATGAATAAAAGAATTTATTTTATATATAAAAATAAACAAAAAAAAAACAACAAAAGTATTATAAAACAACACAAAGATGAGCCACGAGGGGGAGAAGGAGAACGTGGACGCTCTGGTAGGAGGGAGCGATGACGAGGAAGGAGCAGAAGAAGAGGCAGAAGAAAGCGAAAGCTCTGAAGAAGAGGAGGAAGCCGCAGGTGAGGAAAACTGGATCGACATCGAATCAACCAATGGTTCGTTTCTCTGTCTCTCTCTCTCTCTCTCTCTCTCTCTCTCTCTCTCTCTCTCTCTCTCTCTCTCTCCCTCTCTTGTTTTTTTCAAACGATGTTCTCCTTTTTTTTTTTTTTCCCCGATGTAGTTGACTTTTTGCCAGTGATAAGCCAAATGCTTGGCCTCAGCATCGAGGAGCTGGTGCAGTCCCGCTTGGCGAAAGGCCAACAGCAAAGCAAAGAGGGAGAGAAGAAGGAAGCCGCCCCAGCGGTCCTTCCCGAAGTAACGCTCGAAGCTGTCGCGCAAGGCATTCGTGATGGCACTTGTGCGTCTCTCTAATTCTCGCTTCTCTTTCTTATCTTTCTTCGTTCTTCGTTCTTCTTTCTTCTTTCTTCGTTCTTCTTTCTTCGTTCTTCTTTCGTCTTTCGTCTTTACTTCTTTACTTCTTTCGTCTTTCTTCTTTACTTCTTTCTGCTGTCCTCTCTTCTCTTTTTTTTCTTCTTTACTTCTTCTCTTCTTGCGCACTGACAACCACCATTCTTAAAGTTAAAAATATCATCGTTATGACTGGTGCTGGCATAAGGTATGCAAGCAGAGAGAGAGCGAGAGAGAGAGAGAGAAAGTGATAGAGAGAGAGAGAGAGAGAGAGATCACAGAACGAGAGAAGAGACAACGAGAGAAGAGAGAACGAGAGAACAGACAAAGAGAGAAGAGAGAAGGAGCGATTTAGAATAGAGCGGCGTAGAAGTCATGTATTCACCAATTCAACGGGACAGTGTTGCTGCTGGCATTCCCGACTTTCGTTCTCCGGGAACAGGTCTTTATCACAACCTTCAAAAATATAACTTGCCCGATCCCCAAGGTTTGATAGAACTGCTCTTTATCGCTGTTGTCATCTGCATGCACATCTTGTAACTCATTCATCTTTCTTTGTTGTTCTTCATTCAAAAAGCTATTTTCGAGTTGGGTTTCTTCAAAAAGAATCCAAAACCGTTCTTTACACTAGCCAAGGAACTCTACCCCGGCAACTTTTGTCCCACCCTTGCTCATTACTTCATTCGTTTATTGCATGAAAAGGGCGTTCTACTTAGAGTACGATTTTGCTA
Source organism: Balamuthia mandrillaris (assembly GCA_031835245.1). Classification (NCBI taxonomy): domain Eukaryota; phylum Discosea; order Longamoebia; family Balamuthiidae; genus Balamuthia; species Balamuthia mandrillaris. The sequence goes on along the minus strand of JAVKOQ010000053.1, from coordinate 85,514 downwards.
TCTTCTTTCTTCTTTCTTCTGGTCGTTTCTTATCTCAGCAAACAACAACACCAGAACTTTACTCAAAACATAGACACGTTGGAACGCGAGGCAGGAGTACCTGGAGAAAAGTTAGTCGAAGCTCATGGGTCCTTTGCTGCTGCTCATTGCATTGACTGCGAAGAAGTACACGAAAAAGAATACGTTAGGGGTTGGTTTCTTCTACTCGAGTTGGAGAAACTTTCTTCGTCTGTTATCTAATATTGCGTCTTCTTATAGAGTCGGTCTTTGCTGATCAAGTGCCAAAGTGTCGCACCTGCAACGGACTGGTGAAGCCAGACATTGTATTCTTTGGTGAGAATCTTCCGCTTCGTTACTTCCAGCAAGTCAAAGACGACTTTCCTTCATGTGATCTCCTGGTATTAATAGCTCGTTTCTTGTTGATTCTCTCTTTTCGTTTCTTCATTTGTTTTCTTTCTCCTTCTTTATTGTTGGGTTACTCACTTTATATTACTCTATCGCACACAGATCGTGATAGGCACTTCCCTCAAAGTCCAACCGTTTGCCTCTCTCATCGACAAAGTGACCCCCACCACGCCTCGCCTCCTCATCAACCGCGAAGCCGTCGGCTTGGCCGCCTCCTCCCCGTCTTCCTCCTCGATGGCCGCTTTGATGGCCCTTCTCTCCGGCCAAAGAGCCGGCGGAGGGTTCAGGTTCCACATGGAGGACAACGTGAGGGACGTCTTCTTTGAGGGAGACTGCCAGGAAGGGGTCGTGCAGTTGTGTCGCTTGATTGGTTGGGAGGATGAACTTCATCGACTTTGTGCTCAAACGAAACAACAACAACAACACCCATCTTCTCCCGCTTCACCATCCTCTTCGGATTCCTCTTCTTCTCCGAATGCTGCTTCTACTGGTGCCACCTCAGAGTCTTCTTCTTAGAGAGAAGAAGGAAAGGAAGGAATATCCAAGAGAAGAGAACCACAGAGAGAGAGAGAGAGAGAGAGAGAGAGAGAGAACATTGTAAGTGATAGATCATGTTAGTAAAGGACCACCAAGCGGTATATAGTTTTTTATTGTTTGCTGCACGTGCGCATATAGCATGTTTTATGCGCCATGCGAAGGGAAGAAAGCGAGGGCCAACCGAACGAAAAACGGACAAAAACAAACGGAAAACTCGCCGTCTCTCTATCGCTGCTTCTGTCCACTGAATAACAGGGGGATCACGGCAGACAAGAAATGGTCGCTCACCATGTTCCAAACCCAATCAAAAAAAATATGAAATAAAGTAATTAAAATATATTTTAAAGAAGATTAGCTCGAAAGAAACTCGCTCTCTCTGCCTCAAACGTACGTGTTGTTTTCTTCTTCTTCCTCCAAAGATTGAATCAACAACCTCTTTTGTCTCATCTGTATTTTTTTTTAAAAAAAAGATTATAATTTGGTGATGGATTGGGAGCGGGAAGCAAGCTCTTCTTCTTCTGCTTCAGCGCTCTTCATGGAGGAAGAAGGGGAGGAGGGCCTTCCTACGGTGATGCTCAAGGCCATGCTCTCCTCCGCCATGATGAGCAGGCAGGAGGAGGAGGTGGAGAAAGAGGAGGAAGGGGAGGAGCAACAGGGAGGCAAACAGAAACGGCGCCACTCGCTCATGGCGAGGCCCACTGCCAGCACCTCGCTGCTCTCTCAAACGTTGGAGCACTGCCTGAGGGCCATGTTCAAGGGAAACCCGCCGCAGCAGAAACAGTCCAGCGTGTGTGGCAAGATTTGGGGCAGTGGACATATGGCCTATCGCTGCAAAAATTGGTCTGCTCTCTCTCTCTCTCTCTCTCTCTCCCTCCCTCCCTCCTTCTCTCTCTCCTTCTCTCTCTCGTCACTCCTTCTCCTTCTCCTTCTCTCTCTCTCTCTCTCTCTCTCTCTCTCTCTCTCCTTCTCTCCTTCAGCCACTCTTTTCGCTCTTCTCTTCGCTTCATCGCTCTGTCTTTCTTTCTTTTATGGTTTGCGTTTGTTGTTGACACGCACTTGCGTACAGTCAAGTGACGCCAAACAGTTGCATATGCGTGGACTGCTTTCAGAAGGGTAACGTGAGTAGTAAATGCCAACGTAGTTTGTTTTATGTGAGCTTTCTTCACCACCGTCTCACTTTTTTTTTAGCATGAAGGCCATGACTATCGTCTTTACTCCTCCGGTTATGGGTACACATTCTCTTCCAGCCTCTTGCTTCTCGCTTCTTGTTTCTTGCTTGCTCTTTTCTTTCTTTTGGTTCATTCTACTATATAGTAATGCACATTTCATGACTATCTTAATGTAGCGGGTGTTGTGACTGTGGCGACCCAGAGGCGTGGAATCCGAAAGGCTTCTGCAGCGACCACGGTGCTCAAGCCCAGGCGCAGCTGCAGAACTTTTCGCAAGATGTTGCCAGGGAACTTATTCTGACCGCGTTGCGGTTATTACAAAGATATTTGGTATCTATCTATGGCTATTTTTTTGTCAGTTATTTATTCTTTTTTCTCACGTTGTTCATTCTCTTGCATAGAAACAATATTTAAGCTTCTCGAGAACAAAACAGAACCGCAGAGATTCTCGTAAACTCATTACGCTGTTGTTGTGGCTTCATAAAGGTCTGCTTCTTCTCTCATCCGTCCTCTCCATCCTCTTTTCTTCCGTTTGTCTCATTTCTAACTTGCGGCTACCACTCAGTTTGTTCTTATGGAGATATACCACGACGGATTGTTGCTGAGGTGGTTGTGAACTTGACACAAGAACAGGACGTAAGCAAGAAACAACTAGACGAAGAAGCTGAAAGTAAACAAAAAACACCAGCAGAAATTTCCTTGACAAAAAAGATAACCATCCCTCAAGCCACCATCATTGACTTGTTGCTGCGAGCTTGCTGTCATATGGAGAGAGACGAAAAGAAGGAAGATTCTGATGAAGAGCCCAAAGATACACTATCCAATTCTTGTATGATGTTGTGCATGGATTGCCTCTATGAACCTTCGTTCAAGGTACAAGCTGCTCATATGCGTTCTCTTCTATACCCTGTTCTCACTTCCTCACTCTCTTGCTTATACCTCTCGTCTTGTGAAAAGGCTACCTTTGCCCATCGATACGTTCAGAACTATGGAATGCTGTTCCTGAGTTCGTTACATTCTGGTAAAACGAGACAGATGGACAGAATCTTGACCACGTTAGGAGCTCAGCTCTTCAACATCGAAAGTCTGGTCGTTTCCATCACAAAACAAGATAAACTATTAAACACGCTGCTGAACCTCATCATCCTTTTGGTTGAAGAATACTCCGTTTTGAAGAAACCACAAAAAAGAGAATTGACAGCTTCTTCTACTGCTGCAGTTTCAGCAGAGGTAGAAGGAGGAGAAGAGGAAGAGGAAGCAGAAGTAGAGGTAGAAGAAGACGGGCCTGAAACAAGACGAGAACGAGAATTGGAACGACAACGGCGCGTAGAAGAAATGACGGAGCAGGTGGAGGCAGTTCCAGAAGAAGCTGAACTACTAGAGCAAATGGTGGAAGCAAGACAACACTCTTCACAGCACCCCACGGATTTTTCTCCCCGTCTCAAGAAAGAAGAGGAAGAAGAGGAGGAAGAAGTGGCGAACGAAAGCACCCGAGCCACCTCTACGACGGAAAGCAAGAAAGAGAAAGGGAGATTAGTGGTAGAGTGTAGAAGCAATCTTTTGTCAAGAGACGAGTCTCCTTTCACCAGAATCTGTTCCGACTTTGAACAAGCGCTGAAGTACAGCAAAGTGGCTCGGTTTCTTTTGTTTAAGGGCAACAATCTCTACGACAAGTGGTTGTCTTTGCTTTCCTACTTTCAAGACATGGGAGAGTTACGACACCAGAAACATGAGCACGTTGCCTACGAAACAGAGGAATGGAGGTACTTTCTTGTTAACGTTGCTCTCTTCTTTCTGTGTAGTTATCTAACTTCTATTTTATCTGATTTATACATTGAATTATTTTGTAACAACAGAAACGCTTATTTCATTGAGTTGCAGCTTCTAAATTGTATTCCGTTTGTCAGCTCCTCATTGCGTAAGCACTTGATCACATACGACGGCAAATCTCATTTCTTCGAGCACAGCCAACCCTTTCTTAGAACGAAACACGTCATTCGACAGTGTTTGGCTGCCATCGAACGTTGCTATGACAGCGATGATGTAGAATGGAAGCGCCTCCCTGTTCCTCAAGTCGTCATCGAAGATGAAAGAAATGATCAAGAAGGGATGATGGAACTCGAGCATCAACACCCTCAAAAGACCATTCCTGCTCTTTCCTATTCGCTACTTCAAAATCCGGTTTCTGTTCATATCTCTCTTCATCGGATGCTCTCCGCGTTTCTCTTCGAAATCGGCTGTAGAGAACGGCTGAAGCCACACCATCTACGAAGCAACTACCACAGCGCCAATCAACAGAGCGATGAAGACCAGCTCAAAAGTTTGAAGAGGAGTTTGGCACGTTTCGGCACTGAAGTGGAAAGCGAGTCTCATTTGCACATCTCGTTGGAAGAGCTTTTCTTTGGTGGGGAGAAGCAAAAACAAGAACCAAACCGAACGGAGGAAGAAGCGACAGAGGAAAAAGGCAAAGAGAAGGACCAAGCGACAACCGGCACAAGCAAAGAGCTTACTACTACTTCTGCAGGTGCAACCATTGAAGATGTGATTAGATTCCTGGAACAACCATTGCGTTGCCACGCATTGTTTGCCCAGATACAAGCTGGTCTTTGGAACAAGAACGGAGCCCAAACGATTTGGGGGTGAGTGTATTTGCATTGGTAGCAGAGAGAGAGAGAGAGAGAGAGAGAGAGAGGAAAGAAGGAGAGCCAACGATAAAACGCACAATCACAACCCACTCACATACGTTAACCAAATAGGACATATAGCTTGTATAAGAGCAGTTTCATGTTTGGAGATGCTTTGGACTTGGATATCTTAGCCATTCAGTGTGCTGCCATCCTGCTTGGAAGCAATAACTTTCTCGCACTAGCTCTCGATAGATTCGAACTCTCCGATTGGTTTGTCATCGACGGTGCCTCTGTTTTATCACAGGTTAACAAACTTTATTTATTATGGCTTCTTTTTTCTACATACTTACATTCTCTCCCTCCCTCACACATAAACAGGATGACACAGATGCTACACTCATCGTTGCTGAAGAGTTTCTTCGCTTTATCTTATCGATAGCAACCAATCGCACCAGCATCAGCGCCGAGAACAATCTTCGTCGACAGCTGATCCACTGGTTGGCTGTCAAAGATCTACCTCACAGCCAACTTGTGGATAAGCTCAAGTATCGCAGCGAGTTTGATGAGGTATTCAGCTCGGAGAGAATAGAGGCCACTTTGGGAGAGATTGCCGATTACATCCCACCAAGAGTGGGAAAGCAAGGATGTTATAGCCTCAAACCTGAGTATGTCTTCTTGCTCATTTAATTGCTGTTTGTTCCTTTTTCGTTTTCTTTCTTGTCTTTTTTACTTATATCTCGTTTTAATGTTTGTACGCAGATGTTGGGCCGAGTTCGATCCCTGTTTCCCTCATTTCAGCAGGCAACACCTGAGTTCTGCCGCTGAGAACTTCCAAAAAGCAGCGGCCAACTTCTCTGCCGCTCTGGAAGATGCAACAGCAGCCAAAAAGGGATCCATTCTTCCGATTCGAGCTCCTGCTCGTCCGTACTTGATGTTTGAACGCATCCATGATGATTTGTTGTTGAACTCGAACGCTGTTTTCTCGATCCTGTTTACGGTCTTGTATAACGCTTCTTTGGTTTACCTCTCACCCTCCGAAGACCGTTCAGAAGAGAGCAGCAACAACAAGCGGCTCGTTTCGGACTATTTGTTGGATTACAGCTTACGTTATCTTTATTTGATGGTAAAATGTAAAGGATCAGCTGGGCCGTCTCCTCCTCCAACAACAAAAGACGAGAATACCTCTTCTTCTTCGTCTCCTCCTTCTGGGATTCCAGAAGGTACTTCTTGGCGGGAGTTACGTTTTCCAAAGGAGGACGTGATAGCAAAGCTCAAGCATGAGATTCGTTTCTCTACTGTAAACGAAAAGCAGGCAGCCACATCAATGCTAGGTACATTCTCTTTCTCTTAGAAATGCTAGAGAGCTTGCCGATTTTATCTACACTCTCTTACTTTCTCGTTCACAGACATTTTGCTCAAGTTGAGTCAAGTGGCAGAGTTGAAAGACAAGCACGAGCTCATCAAGAAGACGCTCGAAATGATCGGAGAATGTGATGTCTCTGCTCAGAATTACATTCAACGTGTGCTTCAACCAGCAGAAGAAGATGCAGAGAGCGCTAAGAAAGCGGCCAGAGAAAGAGCAAGAGCCAGAATTCTCGCTCAGATGGAGAAATCGAGGCAAGCCTTCAAACAAAGCATGGGAGGGATCGAAGGTACAAATATTTTATTGTTTATTCTAATGTCCCTTCTCATGCCATCTTTTGTTCTTCAGATGTTGGGGAGGAAGTTCAGGAAGGTGACGCAATGGCTGTTGCAAGACCTGCATTGGCCAGTCATCACAACAAAGTAGAGTGTTGTCTCTGTAGAGAAGTCAAACTTCCCTACGAGGACAATCCTCTTGGCCTCATTGGAGTATGCAAACGTAGTAGATTGCTGAACCTCGCGAATAGGTTGACAGCGAAAGCGATAACGGTCAAAGGAACAAAAGAAGAAGAAAAAGAGTTGAAAGGAAAGGAAAAAACTGAAACGCCAGCTAGTCAAAATGAAGCCAAAAGAGCCAAAAAGACCAAAACAAGAAGCGAGGAAGAAGAGAAAGAAGAAACAGAAGAGAGCACAAGGGATTATCTCGAGGATGAAATGGTAGATGCGGATGAATTTGTAGAGATGGAGGAATTGGAAGACAACTTTCGGTCGGAAGTTCAGGAAGGACTCGACATCGCCCGGGAGTTGGAAGCAGGACTGGAAGGATTAGCTCAACCTCAATTGCTGCAATCGTTTTGGTCTTTCTTGGATAGAGTTCGAGGACGAAGAGAGGAAGAGGACGAAGAAGATGAAGAAGAAAACGAAGAAAACGAAGAAGTCGTTGATGACGAAGAACAACACCTAGAAGATGAAATCTATCAACAAGAATGGGAGCAGCAAATGGAAGATTTGTTCACCCGAGCAGAAGAAGAAACCTCAAGCGATAAGCAACAACCTCAAGAACGTAAACACGTATCGAATGCTAGAAAAAGTGACGAAAAGAATCTTCGTGATGCTGCAAAGAATTTGTGGAGAAGTCACGTGCGAATTGGATCTCAGATTTACTCTTGTGGTCACGTAATACACGTGCGATGCTTCGAGAACTACCTCCAAACACGCCGCCAAGCAACCGACCTGTTTTCTGCTCTGGAAATGTCTCTCAATCGCAACTTAAAGGAATACTGGTGCCCTCAATGTCGTCAATTCTCCAACGTTCTCATTCCCCTTTCTCCTTCTCGTTATTTCAAGCGTAATCAAGCGAAGAAAGAGAAAGAGAAAGAGAAAGAGAAAGAAGATACGAGGTGGAGTTCAGAATTTGCTGCAAAGTGGTTAGACAATACTCTCGAAAGAGGATTGCTGAGTGGCCTTCGGGAAAGAGAACACACAGAAGAAGAATCGAGTTCTGCCTCTTCCACTTCTACTCATGAAGAAGAACAATGGATGAAACAACACCTTTATGTGTTCGGAAGACAGATAGAAAGCATTTGTAAATATCGAAAGTTGGCCATTCCTTCTTTCATGCGACTCTCTTCTTCTCTTCCTTCTTCATCTGCTCCTTCATCTTCTGCTGATCAAGAACGAGGACAAGAAGATGAGACAGCTTCTTCACCGTTTTCTTCTGTCACTTCTTTGTTTGGCTCTGCATTTGGTGGCAATAGTAGCGAAGGAGATACAAAGAGAGAGGAAAGAACGGTGGAGAGACGGCGCAAAGAAGAGCTAAGAATGGCTCTTTATCTGTGCCATCTGTTCTCCTACGACGTTGCGGCCTTAGACCTTGCGCTTGCATCCATGCTATCTGGTAAATACACTGTCTGATCGTTTTCTGTTCTCTCTATTTATGCTCACTTTTCTCTGCTTGCAAAAGATGGAGCGCAAGTACATCAATCATCAACAATGATACCTCAACTGAAACCTATTCAGCTGAACACTCTCAAAGACTTCTGCAATGTTGTTGCCTCCTTCACCTCTTCTATTGATGAATCCAACATGCTTCGTTGCCTGGCACTGTTGTCTTACTCAATGGTTTGTTACTCTTGCCTTCTCTCCTCCTCCTCTCTTCACGCTTCTCTCTTCTATTTTTATTCTTACTGTTGTAATAACAATTTAAAGGGTTTGAGCGCACCAGAGCCATTCTCTTCTTGTAGCCACTCTGTATTACAGAGGATGAGTTTGCCAGTCTTGTGCACTAACATCTTTGATACCATGGTGTTGTGCTGCGTGTTACGTAATGCTTTGCAAGCGAAAGACGAGGAAGATGAACTGGAAGAACCACTGTCTGCTTTTTCGCCTATATTGTGCTTATTTTACAGTTGCTATGTGGTGCAGTGTCTTCTTTGTGTTTATCTGCAACAAGGTTCCTTTCTTTTCTTCTCTGTTTATGTTTTGGTTTGTTTCTCATTTTAATATTAACCCTGCTTAAATATTTACGTTTATAACTAACCAGCAAGTTTAGGTGCAGTATCGCCACCACCAACGAGCCACCGACCAACAGTGGCTCCACTGGAATCTCTTCTCTCCTGCTATCAACATATTGCTCTCTGCTTTGGAGATCAAAACAGAACGTCTTCCATCAACGCAGAAGAACTGCGCCAGACAGTGAAGCGACAATGCGTTCCTTTCCTTCGTCAAGTGTTCTTCTTCTTTCAAGCATGGAACGATCATCCTCCAGTCTTCTTAGCACACGACTCAAAACTGACTGCTTCTCCAAGCGGTGAAGAAGAGGAAGAAGGAAACCAGGAACAAGAAGAAAACAGAGTTGAAGAAACGTTTGAACGTCTTTGTGAAGTTCTTCATTTACCTTCTGATTTAGACGATTTGTTCAAGACTAGCCCAGTTGCGTTTCACTCAATTGCTGACGATTGGATACATCGATTCTTGAAGGAAATGCTGTTGGAAAGAAAAGCAGTAGTGCAAGATAGACTCGAAGATGAAAAACTTCATCAACATGAAATGGACATTGTTCTCGAAGAAGCAAGAATAGCCACCGAAGAAGTGCAAGAAGAGAAAGAGGAAGAGGAAGAACAAGAGGAAGAAGACTTAAAAGAACAGACACAAAAGAAGAAAGAAGAGAAAACTAAAGGACGCACAGACGTTGCAGAAGAAGAGGAAGAAGATTTTATCACATTTATACAGCGCTACGTCAACGCTAGGAAGATCTTCGCAACCCAAGAATTGGCATTACGGCCTCCAATCGGTCTCGTTAAACCGCCAAAACTCTTCCAAGACTTGTTTCACGCTTATCTTCACGAGACGTGCCCTCGTTGTGGAACCGTTCCGAAGAAGGCCGCGGTGTGTCTCATTTGTGCCGATTATTTGTGCGCTCATAGTCCTTGTTGCACTTTTGATGTTGGCGAATGTTTTGAGGTATGATTCTATCTATTCTATCTGTTTTAGTGTTATGCGTCGTTTTTTGTATCTATTGCTTGCTTACACCTTCGCGTAGCATGCGGTATCGTGCGGAGGAGGCACTGGCATGTTTTTGTTGGTTCGCACATCGGGAGTGCTTCTTATTAGCGACGAAAAGGCTTGTATTTGGGGCTCCCCTTATCTCGACCAATTTGGTGAAGAGGTCCGTTATCCTTCTCTCTCTCTCTCTCTCTCTCTCTCTATCTCTCTCTCTCCATCTCTCTCTCCATCTCTCTCTCTCTCTCTCTCTCTCTCTCCATCTCTCTCTCTCTCTCTCTCTCTCTCTCTCTCTCTCTCTCCACTCTCTTCCGTTTCTGCAAGTCTTTGCATTAATGTCGTTCGTTTCTTTTGTCGTTAAATAAAAAGGATGTATCATTCCGAAGAGGAAAGCCGTTGCGGTTGGAGGAAAGAGTGTACAACCATCTGAACAACGTCTTCCTCAACCAAAGATTGGACGGCGAGATCCTTCGCTCCGACGTGTCCTCCTTGAAACAAGTTCAAAGCGCACGACTTTGGTAGCACGCACACCCATCATTGGTCTCTCCTTGTGTCTTTTCTGTTGCCACCCCCTCATTCTATATGTCCATGAATGAAACTTTATGTATGCACTTAGGGTTGTTTCTCCGCCTTGTTGTTTCTACCAGTTAACAGAAGAGAGAGAGAGAGAGAGAGAGAGAGAGAGAGGACAAGGACACAACACAGTTTAAAAAAAAATGCTCTGCATCGGTTTCTTTAAAAAAGGAAGCATATATATGCTCCACTTTATTCTATTTCTTTCTCTCTCTCTCTCTCTCTCTCTCTCTCTCTCTCTCTCCCCCTTCTTCGTCGCTATGAACAAATGAACACATTCTTCCCGTTTTAGTCTCTAGCGGGAGCACCAGCGGCCAAGGGTTGATACTCGTCGTAGCCAAGGGCCTGCCTCCTGGCCCCATACTTGGCAAAGCTGTTGACCACCAGCAGGAGGAAGAGGGAGATGAGGCCCAGCAGGGAGCCGGCCAGGAAGACGTTGGCCGCCTTGGACTCCCACTGGCGCCGCACGCCCACGCCGTACATGAAGAAGTTGAGCCAGACGCTGGCCGAGAGGACGTTGAGCATCTGGAGGAGGTCCACCGTGCCCGCCATCATGCCCCTCCACGTGAAGAGCCCCAGGTGGAGCAGCTGGAGGAAGACCGACCCGGCCACCAGCAGCCAGATGTGAAACTCGGCCATGGGAGCGTACCTGCGCCCAGAGAGGTATTTGTAGTAGTCTGTTGTTAAACATTTAAATTTTGATTTTTGTTAATGAAAAGTGTTTTTGATTAAAAAATTTTTAATCATTTTTTTTTGTTGATTGCGAAAAAATACATACCAGCAATGAGAAGGATGCTGGCAAGGATGGTGAGCAGGAAGCTGACGACGTGCAAGGAGAACAGCCCCGCCTTGTTGCTCATCTCTCGCCTTTCTCTGTATTCCAATCTGTCTCCTCCGATCATTTTTTGTGTGTATTCACGTTTGTTGTTGTTGAACTGTTAAAAAACAAATAATAAAAGTGCAGTAGAAGAAGGAAGAAGAAGAAGCCGCTTTGTGCGCGTTTATAAAGGATTGGTCGGTTGTCGAGTTTCAAGGTGGATGCCGTCTGTCCTCTCTCATATTGTCGTCACTTTCTCACCAACTTTCTTTGGAATTGCTCTCTTCTTCATTCCAATCGTTATAGGCCATATGATGATCCCCTCCTCCTGCTCCTCCGCCTCCTCCATTCCTTCCAGCCGAGAGAGCAGAAAAGGAGGAGGAGGAGAGAGAAGAAAGGGGGTGGAGGAGAAGAGAGAGAGGCGAGAGATGAAGCGAGGAGGAGAGAGAAGAAAGGGGACGGAGGAGAAGAGAGAGGCGAGAGATGAAGCGAGGAGGAGGAGAAGAGAGGGAAACTCTGGAGAAGAAGAAGAAGAAGATCACATGTGACCGAGGGTGGTGTTGCGACGAGGAGGGCGAGGAGGGGGTTCTCGTCTAGGTGGTGGAGGGTATGCCGGCATTGCTGCAGCCGCTACTGTGGTTGAGTTTCGATAGGGGTGTGGTTGTGGCTGTGGTTGGGGTGGTCGATGAGGAGAAGGAGGTTGTGGAAGAGGAGCCTCTCTTCGAGGCGATGGCATTCGTTGTGAGGAAGAAGAAGAAGGAGAAAACGAATGTTGTTGTTGTTGTTGAGGAGGTTGTTGCGGAAGTTGAGGCAAAGGAGGAACCAAAGGAGCGGTAGACTTATAAGAAGGAGGAGAAGGCGAAGGAGAATAGGATTCATCCGGTTGGCTGCTATCGAGTTGCTCTGGCTCAAAACGTCGAGAAGAGCGAGGCGAGTCCCATGACTTCCTCCTTTCTTTCCGGCTGGCCATGCCTCCCCCGCTGTAATAGGGGTTCACGTTTGGAGCGGTGGGGAAGGCATCGTTGGAAATTGGGTCGCTTGGATGTTGCGAAGAAGACAAGGAAGCCGGAGCAACAGCAAAAGGCGAAGGCGAAGGCGAAGGAGAAGCTATGGTTTGTGAACGAGGAGAAGGTAAAGAAGGGTGTTGAGGTCGAGGAGAAGGAGAAGCAGAAGTAGTAGGAGAAGACGAACGAAGAGAAGAAGAAGGAGAATCAGAAGTTTGGGATTCCAGGTCTTCGCATGCCTTTGCTGCTATGGAGAAGAAGCGGGCTTGGATCTTTACCAACTGGTTTGTTCAAGTTTAGAATTCACAAGAAGAGGAGAAGGGAAGAAAGGAAGAAAGAAGAAGACACATAAGAGACAAGAGTTTAAAAACCTTAGCAAAGTAGGACTGGATGTGGATGGCGCGGTTGGAGTCATAGTCTGCAAACTTGCTCTTCAACTCGCTGTTCAAGTTTTCGTATCTTACTTTGCATTCCTGATGCTTCAGTTGAGCCTTTTTGGTTTATGTGTTGTTAGTTTATGGTGTTGCGGTGAGCAGAAGAGCAAAGGTAAGGTACCTTGTTGGCTTTCGGGTGGGTTGGCTCTTCTTTCTTGAGGATGGCTTTGAGATTGTTGTCAGCTCGCGTATATTCCACTAAAGCATCATCTCTCTCCGTTATTGACTTCTGCGCTCATTTTTTTTGTTAGTTTTGTTGAAAAGAAGAGAGAAGGAGAAGAGAAGGAGAAGAGAAGGAGAGAGACGCGAAGAGAGGAGACGAGGGGAGAGAAGAACGAAGAACGAAATAAGGAGGGCGAGTGAGTACCCGTATCTGGGTCATCGTTTTGGACAACACATGAACATCAGCACAGAGCTCATGCATGCTCAACTATCGAGTTGTTTTTTAAACGCACAGCAGAAACAGGAAAAACAAAAACGAAAGAAAGAAAGAAAGAAAGAAATGGCAAGAAAGAAAGAAAGAAAGAGAACGTTAACTTCAAAAATTAAAAAAAAAAGAAGAAAAAACGAACGGTAAAGGTTTTAGCAGCCTCGCTGATCCGGTTTGTTGTTGTGATGTATTTGGTGGCGTGTTGGTTGCTGTCCAACTCGCCGTAGAAGGACTGGAAGCTTTGTCCCAGTTTAAGCATCGGTTTACCGATCTCTGCAAAAAAAATAAAAAATGAATGTTAAAGAGAAGAAAGAAACAGCGTTGTTACCGTTACCATCAACCACTTTGATGAACTTTCGCAACTTCCTCTCGATGACCTCCACGCTCTTGTGCAGCTTCTCAAAGCGTTCCCTTCCAGCTGCGTACTCTTCGTCCTGCTCCGTATGGGTGAACAACCCGGCTATCTATATATAACATTGTTTAAGCGTTACCTCTCGTTTTGCTCAACACAATTTTTTATTTTTTTTTTCAGACTGACAAACCTGAGTACGCTTCCTACCGAGGTTCTTGCCCAGAGTAGACATCGTGGTATCGCGTTTAAAGTTTGTTTTTTTCTCTGTCTCTTCAAGAAGCAACCCAAGAGAGAGGCCTTCCTGTAACGATTTCTTCCACGTGGCTGCAATTAATCGATTTTTGTTGACTTTGTTTCGATTTTTGAAGATAATTGCTGATGAAATTCGTCAAAATTTCAACAATTTAAGCCTTAATAAGGAAATTTTCTTTCATTAAATTATTCGATAACCACAGAGAGCCAATAGAAAATCAAAAACAATTTTTCTGTTATATGGCCATTGGGGGTTCTTATGGCTGCTCTTGCAGCCACTCAACGACTTTCGGGAAGTCTCTTCCCCACTTATAGACTTCGAGCTTGAACCAAGGACACCCATTCTGCCTGGCCCATTTCAGCACTTCCAAATGACCGTACAAAGCTGCATAAGAGCATATCCGATCATTCCAACAATAACCAGCCTCTCGGTACCACTGCAACACTTCCAAATGCCCTCCCATGGCGGCGTATAGACAAGAGTTATCATCCCAAGGACAACCGTTTGCTCTCGCCCACTTCATCAGCTCCAAGTGTCCCTGACGGGCTGCAGAATGAAACGTCCGTGCATCCCAAGGACAGCCGTTGTCACGCGCCCACATTAGCACTGCCAAGTCCCCTTTTGCTGCAATGTGGGCACACACCTCGCTATTCCAAGGGCAGCCTTGCTCTCTCGCCCACTTCAACACTTCAAAGTGTCCATACTTTGCTGCAGAGGAGCACACGTGCTTCTGCCAAGGGCAGCCCTGCTCTCGGATCCACAAGAGCGTGTGCAGGAAGCCACGCTCTGCGGCCAAGTCGGAACACTGTTCAGGGTCCCAAGGACATCCATGCTCCCTTGCCCACTTCAGCACCTCCAAATGTCCATTCATCGCTGCATCACTGCACGTTCTCTGATCCCAAGGACACCCTTGTTCACGAACCCATTTCAGCACTTCCAAGTGACCATTGCTTGCTGCTCCCATGCATGTCTGTTTGTCCCAAGGACAACCGTGTGCATGAGCCCACTTCACGACTTCCAAATGTCCGTCTCGAGCTGCCTCTTCCAGAGTTGATGCGCCCCAAGGGCATCCGTTTTCATGCGCCCACTGAAGCACCTCCAAATGTCCGTTTCGAGCTGCGTTCTTACAAGTCCAACTGTTCCAAGGACAGCCTTGCTTCCTTGCCCACTGGAGAACATCCAAGTGTCCTTTTTCAGCAGCTGCTGCTGTTGTCTCATCGTCCCAAGGGCATCCGTTCCTATGTGCCCACTGAAGCACCTCCAGGAGTCCGTTTTGTGCTGCGTACTTGCAAGTCCAACTGTTCCAAGGACAACCTTGTTCACGAACCCATTTCAGCACTTCCAAGTGTCCATTTTGCGCTGCTCTCGCAGTCACCCAGAAGTCCCAACTGCAACCTTTCTCCCTGGCCCATTGGATCACTTCCAAGTGCCCGCCTTTCGCTGCCTGCTGGCAGGTCGAATCATCCAAGGAATAACCGTTGTCGAGAGCCCATTGCAACAACGTCAAGCTGCTGCACACTCGCCTGGTGGACAGCTTGCGGCGGAGAGTCTCCGGGCAATGCCAAAACCAGCGCTTGCAAGTCCGCGCAGCAATGGCCACCATGTCTTTCGGCAGAAAGCTGAAAACCTCTTCCAAAAGTTCCGCTGGCAGCTCTTCCATCCTGCACCGTCACCTTGAGTTACTTTCTTTTTTTTTTATTGTTTTTTTCTTTGCTTCAATATAAGACTTTTTCTATATTAATTACACCTCTATGAACAGGAAGAGAATTTTTCGCTTGGTGCTGGGGCATTGCCAAGGAGTAAAGAACGAAAGAAGGCAAACAACGAAGCGAGCAAGTACATACTTTATTTTACACGTATGTATATTCAATGGCCTACTTAAACCCGACGTGGGGGACGAGGAGGGGGTTCCCTTTTAGACACACTGGGAGGACTAGAAGAAGCGGTAGAGGTAGAGGTGCTTGACGCCGAAGAAGTTAAATCTGTTCCTGCAGTCTTTGCTGAGAGAGAAGGCATCAGGGTGTAGAACTCTTCCTCCAGATAATTGGAAACACGAGCCGAAGCACGCGGAGAGTCCCATGACTTTCTTCTTGCTTTCCTGGTGGCGCCTTCCTCTCCATCGAAGGTGGAGTAAGGAACGGATGCTGGGTTCCACCGCGAATGTAGAGTCGCAAAAAGTATACGCGACGAAGAAGAAGCAGAAGCAGAAGAAGACGAACGAGAGGAGCAGGACGTGGAAGGACGAGATTGTATTTGGGCTTGAAGAGCTTGTGTTGCTCTGGCTGAAAGAGAGAACAACTTGGCTTGACTCTTCACCAACTGTTTATCGTTCCAGATGAGATGGTGCCGAAAGAACAACGGAGATAATAGAGAAGGGACACAGACCTTTGAAAACTGGGCCTCAAAGTGAGTGGCACGATGAAGGTCGTAGTCTTTAAACTTGGCCTTCAGTTCGTTGTTCAGCGCTTCATACCTGTCCTTACTTTCTTGTTGCCTTGTTTGAGCCTTGGTGGCTTTGGGAGTGGAAGTATCGGCGTCTTTCTTGAGAACGTTTTTGAGGTTGTTGTCGGCTTTGGTGAACTCTATCAAGGCTTCATCTCTCTCCAGAATAGTTTTCTTTTGTGCAGGAACGATGCCTTCAGCAAGAAGCGTGAAGCATGAAGACGAAACCCTAGTTAAAAACACACAAGCGAACCTTTATCAGCGACATGGTTGAAAACAATGTACGAACTTCAGTGGTGAGTTCTTGCATGGTGGACTGTTTCCCGAGAAGAAAGAAGGTGAGGGAGGTGTAAACAAAAAACAAGAGAGAGAGAGAGAGAGAGAGAGAGAGAGAGGCACAAAGAAATAGAAACCGTGAATTCTTTAATAGCATCGGCAACGGCCTCTGAGGAAGCCATGAACAAGTTGCCTTGTTGGTTCAGAGTGGAGGGTCCATCATAAAACGCTTGCAAGGTTAGGGACAGGGAGGTCATCGGCTTCACCACGTCTGTTTCACGTTTGTCATTAGAGCTCATCGGAAGGGAAGAAGAACTAGGAATAGGAAGAACAAAAAAAGCACAGAGCAAGAGAGAGCCGCACCATGAAAAGCTTT
Organism: Balamuthia mandrillaris; assembly: GCA_031835245.1. NCBI lineage: Eukaryota > Discosea > Longamoebia > Balamuthiidae > Balamuthia > Balamuthia mandrillaris. The sequence continues at coordinate 68,956 of JAVKOQ010000053.1, read as the reverse complement.
CGCATAGCTCTTCATATATTTCTCGGTGGTTTCAACAGTCTTTACCAGCTTCTCAAAGTTTTGTCTTCCGTTCTCGAACTCTTCGTCAAGTTCTGTGTGCACGAACAGTCCTGCAAACTTGATCAGAGGAACAACATCAGTTTCAAACAAATAACTGTCCTATAGGAGGTTTGTTGTTGCAGCAAACCTCAACTCGCGTGCGGCCTAGAGTGTTTGAAAGGGTCTCCTTGGTGATGGCGTTCTCGGTGGTGACCGTCATCCCGTTGAGCGTGTTCACCCTCTGTTTCAAGTAGTTCATTTTTTGGTCTGGTGGGTTGTCGTCGTTATAGGTGTGGGCTTTTATAGGTTTAACTTTTAAAAAAAAATAGAACAACATACAAACATTCTTTCTTTATACCGCATGGGTTTAAAACATTACCACGGGATGAAAAGGAGCTTTCGAACCCTTTCATTCATTCATTTATACATTCATTCGTTTGTATATAGGTAATGTTCCGATCTTTGTGGCCCTGCAAGTGTTTCGTTTGGTGACCCTTCTTTCCCCTTCGTGAAGAAAAGTGGGTGGTGCATTCTTTATTGTCTTCGTTCGTGATTGCGTCAACGAAAAGAGAGAGAAAGAAAGAAAGAAAGAAATGACAAGAAAGAAAGAAAGAAAGAAAGAAAGAAAGAAAGAAAGAAACGACAAGAAAGAAAGGTTTAAAGAGAGAAAGCAGGAATACTACAAGAAAGAAAGTTATTTATACCAATGAAACAGTTCAGACGTTGCGGGCAGGACGGGGAGGACGGATAGGAGTCTCTCTGCGTGGAACAGGGGGAGGTGAAGCAGAACTCGGAGAGGTGGTTGCGCGGCTGCGCGACAGAGCATCTCTTCGAGGCACGGGAGGAGGTGTAGCCGAGGTTGTAACTGCCCGAGTGCGGGAGAGAGGATCCCTTCGAGGCACCGGAGGGGGTTGGGACCGACCGAGAGAGGAAGCAACTGCAGCAGCCGGCCCTGCAAGAGAAGACAACCGCTCCGCAAGCTCCGCTTCGTAGTTTCTGGAAGCACGAGGAGAGTCCCACGACCTTCGTCTCTCATGCTTGATGTTGAGGATGGCGCTGTTGTTGATGGCGCTGTGGCCTTCCTTGTTGTCACGATCCAAGAAACAAAACGATAGGGCGGTTGGACTCCATTGAGAGTGGAGAGCGGCAAAGTGAACACGGGGAGACGTGGCAGGAGGAGAAGAGGGCTCCTCGTTGTTGTGGTTGCCGCTGCTGCTGCTGCTTTTGTTTTTGTTTTTGTTCTTGTTGTGTCGGAGGGTTTGAGGAGAAGAAGGAGAAAAGGAGGGTGGAACAGAAGAGGGGAGCGTTTGTGTTTGTGCCTGAAGGTCCTGGCTGGCTTTGGCGGCAACACCGAACAGTTTAGCTTGACTATTGACCAACTTGAGATGCGTTTATTGAGGTTAGCAGAGCAATGACAAGGGCCGAAGCAAGAAGAGGAGAGCAACAACAAGACGAGAGCCAAAACAAGGACAAGAAGAGCGTTTAAGCCGCAAACCTTTGAAAACTGGGCCTCGAATTGAGTGGCACGATTGAGGTCGTAGTCGGCAAACTTGCTCTTCAGATCGTTGTTCAATGCATCGTACTTGTCTTTGCATTCTTGTTGTCTTGCTTGAGCCTTGGTGGCTTTGGGAGAGGAGAGATCGGTCTCTTTCTTGAGAACGCTTTTGAAATGGTTATCGGCTTTGGTGAACTCTATCAAGGCTTCATCTCTCTCTAGAATAGATTTCTTTTGATAATGAAAGAAGTCAAAAAAGAGAATCTATAACGCCGAGAAGCAAGAAGAAGAAGCACAAAAAAAAACCTTCATCTGCGACATGTTCGTAAGCAATGTTCGAACTTCTGTGCAGAGCTCTTGCATTGTTGTCTGTTTTCATTTGCAAGAAAAAGTCAGCTAGAAAGAATAAGAGTACACTTTACAAAAAAAGAACAGAACCGTGAATTCTTTGATAGCCTCTGCAACAGTGTTAGAGGAAGCCATGAACAGGTTTCCTTGTTCGTTCAGGTCATCAGAGTCTTCGTTGTAAAATGTTTGTAAGCTTTCTCCAAGCGCTAATAGTGGTTTCACAAAGTCTTTGTTTGTTGAGTTTTTGTGTTAGTCGTTTAAACACAAGAAAAAGTCGAAAAGAAGAAGCTCGAGAAGGTAGGAAAGAAATGAAGCGAATAGAAGAGGTGCAAGAGAGAGAGAGAGAGAGAGAGAGAAAGAAAAAAGAAAGAAAGAAAGAAAGAAAGAAAGAAACGACAAGAAAGAAAGAAACGACAAGAAAGAAACGACAAGAAAAAAAGAAACGACAAGAAAGAAAGAAAGAAAGAAAGTAAGAAAGAAAGAAAGAAAGAAAGAAAGAAAGAAAGAAAGAAAGAAAGAAAGAAAGAGCGAGAGAGAGAGAGAGAGAGAGTGGGAGTGAACCTTCGAAAGCTTTAGAATAGTTCTTCAACCTTTTTTCAATGACCTCAACATTCTTTATCAATTTTTCAATGTTTTGTCTTCCTGTCTCAAACTCCTCATCCACTTCGGTGTTAACAAACAGGCCAGCAAGCTGAGAACAACAAACAAACATTAGAGTGCAACTAACTTCACATAAAGTAGAAACAAACCTCAACTCGAGTGCGACCGATAGTGGATGTAATGGCCTCCTTCGATATCGCGCTCTCTGTGGCGACAGTAACTCCGTTGAGCGTGTTCACCTTTTGCTTCAAGTAGTTCATCTTTTTTTATTATTTTTTTTCTTTTCAGCTTGCTTCCCCGCTTACGTGATGTTCTCCGCGTGTTTCGGGTATTCTGGAAAAAAAAAATTGGTAGTCTTTGCATTTCTTCTTATAACGGGCTGATGATTTCATTGGTTGGTTTTAATTATCATTAATTATTTGATTAAGTTTGCTCTTTTAAGGTAAAGAAGTCGATCTTTCCGCAAACATGTTTTTCTTTATATTATAATTTTTATTTAATGCCCCCTCTGTCTAACAGAAGAAAGAATACAACGTGGTACTGCAATCGTTGCGCTTGGCTAGTTTGTACAGGGAAAAAAAAAAAATAAACGAAATTGCTAAACAAAAAAGAAAAAACGCTTTCCTTTGCTCCCTTTGGCGTTCATCCAAAAACGCGAATCCCTCCACGGAAACGAACGTTAACCACAGGATCGGGCCAACGTTGTTGCCTACGTTGAGGAGCGGGAGTGTTGTTGTTTGCGGCGGTAGTTGTTGTTCTGGGTGTGGTCACTGGCACGAAATGTCCCGGAGCTAGCCGCGCATTTCTCACCCTCTCCGCCATGATCTCTGCCACGGTTCTCCTCCTCGTTGTTGTTTCTTCGGTTCTTTCTTGTTGATGTTGTTGTTGAACAGGGGTAGGGGTGGTGATGGTTGGGGTAGGAGCAGGAGTTGTAGGAGTGGTAGTGGCAGGCACGTTGCCTGGAATGATGACCCTCATCGGAGGTGGCGTTGGTGCTTGAGGTATCTCGGTATTGTTGGTTTGTGTGACGGTGTTCTTCCTCCAGCTCTTTGTTGATCAAAGAACTGACGCATGGCTTGCACGCCAGCTCCAGTGGGAGGCGTGATGGTCGCCAACTCCTCTGGCTCCACGTTCTGCTCCAGCCGTTGCTCCAGCTGCTGCGCTTTCTCCTCCTCCTCCAGCCTCTTGCTTTCATCCACCAGACAGCCAGGGAAGAATTGGCCAGCAACGCTGCCTCCCTCCACAGAGACACGGGCCATCGCAGCGAACTCCTGCTCGTCCCCTGGCACGTCTCCGTTGAGGCGAGAATTGAGGTTGGGCTGGTAGAGCAGCCAGAGGAGGGCGTGTGCGTAGTCGGCGATGCGGAGGCAGTTCTCCCATTCGGAGCTCAGAATGTTGAAACAGATCGAGCCGCTATAGTCTATATAGGTTTTGACGAGTTTGAAGTCAGAAAAAATTAAAAACGTGAAAAAAAGAAGAAAAGAAAAAAAAAAACGGACCTATATTGGGGTGAAACATCTTGGTGAGACTGCGAACTTTGGCGGCGGCGTGAGGGTAGGAAATGGGAAGGTCCAAGGCAAAGTCGAACTTGCCGCCTCTGTAGTATCCGTCCTTGGGGAAGAGAGTGATGTGGACGGAAAGGAGGTTGTTCATGTCCGGGAAGGTCACTAGAATTTGCCCATCAGAGAAAGACTTTAGGTTGAGCTCCTTGTATTCCTTCAACACTTCTTTCATAACCGATCGTTTCATTTGTATTTTTTTGAATTTTGTTTTTCTCCGTGTGGAAGAAAAAGAAAACGGTTTGTTGTGGTGGTGCTTGTTGGTGGTTTGTTTGAACAAATAAGAAAGGAGGTGAAACTCGGCCAAGACAAAGACGAAGGGAGCGAAGAATGCAACTTCGGTGCAGCTTTCTTTCTTTCAGCGATTTGCTTCATAACTGTCGACATGCAATGAATCTTTTGATTTTTGATTGGAGTTGTCATAGAAACAAATTTTTGATTTTTTAGGACTTATGTTTCCATAGCAACATCTATTATAGAAAACATAAAAGAAAAACAGAGAGGAACAAGGGGGAGGCCGCGAATATCGCTCGTTTGTTCCCTCATGGTCCAAGGTCGAAGCGCTCCTCTTTCCAACCGTACTGAAACGGCGTCAATTGGATGACAGTGTGTCTTGGAATGGACAATTGAGGACACTTTTCGACGGGACAATCCACAAAGTAACTATACAGCACCTTTTTACGTTTTTGTGTTTTGAGTTCAATTGAAACGGAAAACGATAAACGACGAAAGGAGAGTAGTTGTTACCTGAAGTGTAGAAAGATGGGACACGACGAGAACAGGATTAACCTGTCGTTCGAGGTCGTAGACAAGCGTATCCAAACGACGGACTACATCAAAGTACGACTCTCCTCCTGGAAAACGAACACCTGCTGGATTGTTCATCCACGACTCCCAAAAGTCTGGCATTTGTTCTTTTATCTGTTTGTTTGAACAAAAAAGGTAGGAAATCGAAAGAGAATGAGCGAGAGAGAGAGAGAGAGAGAGAAAGAGAGAGAGAGAGAGAGAGAGAGCAAGAGAGAGCAAGAGAGAGAAACGAACGTTTGCAAGACTCATGTCGTTGCAGACGCCAGCGTCCAGCATATTAAGAGCGCTCCATTGGTTGGTAGGGACAGGAATATATTGAGCTGTTTCTACAGCTCTTGGCAATGTGCTTGTATGTACAGTTAACGTCTCCACTGAACACTATAAAAGTAAAAAGATTAATAAGAAATTCAGAAAACAGAAAGTATAAAGAAGAAAGGCATGCCTTGCTCTGAATAAACTCTGCTAATTTCTTTGCATAGCTACGCCCTTGCTCGCTGAGAGAGTCACCCATTGTTTGCTTGGAGGGCAACCGCAATGACGAAAGTTCTTTCAGGGTGGTCGCATCTGCTTGCTCTCTTCCTTCAAACCACGGCAAACGAACATCTGACATATTTCTTTGTCGCAATGACGGGTGGGTCTTCATCTTTGCCTTTCCTTCTTTCTCTCCTGTTTCTGTCGCTTTCTCTTCGTTTTGATTTGTGCTGCTGTGGTTTAGTTGATCATGTAGCATGGGAGTAAGGCTCTTGTTCATGTCAGCTACAGAAGCGGTATGAGCGGAGCGTGTGAGCCAAATGGGACGTTTGCCGATGTGGATGCTCATCAGAAAAGTGGCGATGCTGAGAGCGCGATTGCCAAAGATCTTGTTGCAAATGACTTTAGATTGGAGGTTGATGAGCTTAATGTAGCTGAGGGCGTCGTCGGAGATGCTCCTGTAAACGAGCTGATAGTTTTGGATGCGTTGTTGGAGGTCGTGAAGGGCTTGCTCGTAGGGCATGTTTTGGTAGTCAGGTGAATTGCGGATCTTCTGCTTCAAGTTGGAACGAAGAACCTAAATGAAGAAGAATGTTAAGGGACGATTCATGAAGAGAGAGAGAGAGAGAGAGAGAGAGAAGGAGAGAGAGAGGGAGAGAGAGAGAGAGAGAGAGAGAGAGAGAGAGAGACAGGGAGACAGGGAGACAGAGAGACAGAGAGACAGAGTGCGAGGAACAGAGAACAGAACATAAGAAGACGGATCACCTTTTCATCATCACAAATACACTCCAAAAAGATGACGTTGGGAGCAGCGAGTCCTTTGGCCCCGAAATACTCCATGCAGTGCTGCAGCACCGCTCTTCGCCGCTCGTCCGTCGTGTTGGTGGCATCAAACACAGCCACATCCCCTCCTCTTCCTCGTTCCTCTCCTCCTCCTGCTGCTGCTGAAGAAGGAGGAGACGAAGCGTTTTTCTGTTGGCATTCATCCTCCTTCTCCCCATCTACCTCACCGCCCACTAGCCAATGCAGGAGGCTGTCCAAGGCAGCCATGGCCAGCTGCTCCCTGGTGGCTCTGCCCTCCGTGTTCTCCGCCGAGAAAAAGTCAGAGGTCTGGCTGCTGCCCTGAAGGACCTTCCTCCGGAGGTTGCCCACGTTGAAGAGGCGCGCCCTCAGGCCCAACCAGGAGAGGTGGCTCACCACCTTTTTGGCGATGTAGGACTTGCCGCGGGCGGGCAGGCCCACCATCACCAGGATGAGCTTCTCCTCGAAGAGCATGCGTCGTCGCTCAACCCTGCGGTGCATGCCTACAACGCTGCCCTTCTCCTTCTCCTTCCCCTCCTCCTTCTCTTCCTCCACCTCTTGTCTTCCACTGCGCATCTCTTCTTTTCTTTTTTTTTTTTGTTGCGAGAGAACTCTTTTTTTGCAGACTGTGGCAGCACAATCTGTGCTCATTTTTGGCAGAATTTGTTCTTCTGTGCTGCCCTCGGGTTCGACTCCTGGGTGTGACATCTTTGTTAATTTTATACCGGAATGCAAGGAATGTTTTATGAGGAGCAACCATACTAACACGCTGCAGAATTTGTTCACACAATGCGCGGGTTCGACTCCCATATATTACATTTTTTGTCAACTTGCTTGGAATGCTAGGAATGTTTCATGAGGAGTTAGAAAATAATAAAAATGAAAAAAGAAAAGAAAAATAGAAAAAATAGAAAAGAAAAATGAAGAGATCGATTGGAGAGCGGATACAGGCGGCGCAGAGGCCGACGCGAGTCGTGGAGGGCCTCTACTTGGGCAACGAGTGGAACGCCATCGATCGTGAACTGCTCATCGAGCTGGACGTGAGCGCGGTGGTGAACGCCGCTTGGCCGAACGTCAGAAACCATTTTGAGGCCGATGAGGGTTTCAAGTATTTGTGGGTTTGTTTGACTTTTTTTATTATTTTTATTATTTATGCTTTTTGTTTTTGGAGGTTTGTCTTACCTTTATGGTTCTGTGGAAAAAAAAGTTGGAAGTGTATGAGGACCCAAAGGAGGACATTGCGCAACACTTTGATCCATCTGTCGACTTTATTGGTACTCTCTCGCTGTCCTTTGTGCTCTGCTCTCTGCTCTCTGCTCTCTGCTCTCTCCTCTCTGCTCTCTGCTCTCTGCTCTCTCCTTTCCTCTTCGTTCAAGCTTCTCTCTTCTTTCACTTGGCTCTCTTCCATCTAATCCAAAAAAACATAAAAGAGGAAGCGTTGAAAGAAGGCCGAACGTCTTTAGTCCACAGCAAGTCCGGCAACTCACGGGCGACGTCTCTTTGTGTCGCATATTTGATGCGCAGTCGTGGCTGGCCACTCTTCAACGCTCTTCTCCACATCAAACGTCTACGAGCAAGTGCTCAACCGAACGATGGCTTTTTGCAACAGTTGATCCTTTTTGAACGGGTATTGCAAGAAAGAAACGAACGCAGAGAAGTGAATGAAGAAGAGGACGAGGAAGAGGACGAACAAGAAGAAGAGGAGAATAAACGGGATGATGAAGCAGAGGAAGAAGGAAAAGGGAAAGAGAAAGAAAAAGAACAAGAAGAAGAAGAAGGAGAAAGTGAGATGAAGACGAAAAATGGATCAGAGTCAGCGATGTCGTTGACTGGAACAATTCTTTCGCTTCAAGGAAGCGCCCTGCTCCAACACATAGCTTCCTTGTTTAGGTCTTCACAGTGGTCAGGTTTGTTTTTTCAATTTTTTTCTAGTTACTTCCTTTTTATTTCTGCCTGATGAACTCACCAAACATCGCTATCAGTTTTGGGACAACTCTACAAACAAATACCTTCCCTCCATCCACAACTGCGAAGATGTCTTTACGTCCACACCAAAGAACATTCCATCTCTGCTTCTTCGGCATTCATGAATGACTTAAGCAATAATTCCACTTCTTCTCTTCTATCTAAAACAAAAACTCTAGTGGAGAACTTGTATCAATGGATGAAAGACTATTATGAACTTGTGGATAGCACGTTTCCTGAAGGAAAGGAACGTGGCTTCCATCGTGCGTTGAGACAAGCGTTGCCTCACTTTGTAAATCCTTTCGTCAAGCACATTGCGTTCTATTGCCATTTTGCCATCAAGTTTGTAGCTTTCTTTATCTTTTTGTTTCATCGTTTTCTTTTCTTTCATTGTCTTCGCAATTTGTATGTCTTGCAACTCATTTATGCTTACGACACAGAACAACATCGCACCAACGTTTTAAGGAGCGGAAAGAACGGGATGCCGCGCTCGCTTCCGCCTTTTCTTCCTATGACATCGCCTCTTTCCTCCTTCAACACACGAGAGGAAACGCTATCGTTGATTTCGAAGGGTACTACTGCGCTTTACTCGCCAAAAGACTACTTTGGCTGATTGCCAAACAAGAAGATACCAAACAAACATCTTCCGCAACAGCTCAAAAAAAGCTTCAGCTGGTTTTTAAGTTGGAACAGCAATGTTTAGAACGTTTCAAAGTTGGAAAAAAAGTAGAAAACAAGAAGAGCAACAACATTCAACAGAACAACACGCTCCCTCTCTTCAACATGTTCTACAAGAATGCGAGAGAAATGTTGACCGATGCTCATGCTTCTTCGCTCAGTTGGACGAAAGCGTGGAAAGAGCTTCTTGCTGCTGGCACTATTGTTGTACCAACCCCAACCACAACGTTGAACAAAGAAGATGGAGAAGAAGGAGAAGAGAAACTACCAAGCATTAGCGCTCGGATTCTGAACATGCGAATGTGGCCTTACCAATCCATTTTGAGAAGAGAGCCCGAAGAAAGTGAAACTGAAGATGAACAGAGTTGGCAAACAATTCTGCCGAGAGGATGGAAGATGAACCAGCGACAGCTGCCAACAGGATGTACACTTCCGAATGCAGTCCAACACGCATGGAATAGCTTTGCTGATACGTTTAAGCAAAAGAGACCTGGACGGTCCTTACATTATCTCCCACACATGGTTCGTTCTGCTATTGTCCTCTCTTCTTTTTCTGTCTCTCACGAATCCGCTTTTCTATTCAAATAGGGAACAGCGCAAATAAAAGCAGAAACAGGTTCTGGGTCTGTTTTTATAACAGTAACGTACGTTATTCTTCACGAAGTTATTCCCTTTGCCTGCTGTTGTCATTCTAACTTCCTTTTGACGCTATAGCACGGCAATGATGTGCGTATTGGATCTGTTTAACTCCAACATTCAAGAAATGAGCTTCGCAGACATTCAAAACGCCACAAACATCCCGTCATCAGGTAAACTTTCTCTTTCTCTATTCCTTTCGTCGAAAAGAAACTCATGCATTGGCTCTTCAGAGTTAAAGAAAACGCTTTATTCGCTGTGTACAACGCCACCAAATGCAGTATACAAAGGAACTCTCTTGAAGCTCGTCAACCAGCAACAAGGTGAGGAAAACATCAACCCCAACGACATCACTCCACAAACGATTTTCCGAATCAACAACCAAAACTTCACGTCTAAGAGAAAGAAAATCAGCATCATCCAATAAAGCTTCCAATCTTCCTTCCATGCTTCATTTTGAGCGAGAGGGACGAGGGGGTTTGAAGAGGCCGATTAACTTCTCGTTTGGCGTCAGATGGGCTTTGATCCTTCTCGGAGGAGGAACAGGAGGAAGTTTCTTCCTGTCTTTGTCTCCTCCTCCATCTCTTCTCCTTGTTCTTCTTTCATTCGATGGAGAAGAAGAAGAAGCAGAACTGTTTCTCGAAGAAGACGCAGCATACGCAAGTCTCGGATGGAAACGATCGAGCGAAGCGAGGTACTCTTCATCCGAGGAGTTGGCGATGTTGCTGTTCATCAACATTTCTCGTCGCCACAACTCTCTTTCCATCTCTCTTCTCGCCATCTCTCGCTTCAGCAGTTCCGTATCCACCCTGCCATAAGTATTCTCGTAGTCATATTCCTCTTCTTCCTCATGTTCTTCGTTGCCAACAACATCATCGTAGAAGTAAAAGTTGGAGCGTCGATGGTAATGCTCTTCCTCAGCTTCGCTTATCCCTGAGATATTGGAAAAGAACTCTTCGTCATCATCGTCGTAGTCGTCATCGTTGATTTGTTCATCATCGTCGTTCTCTTCTTCATCGGCTTCTTCATCTGATGCAGTCAAATCGACTGAGGTGTAAAGTCCAACAGAGGAATAGAGTTGTTCTGCTTCTTGCTGAACGATTGCTTCCGTTCGTTCCTTGTCTTTTTCTTTAACTCTGTCGATAGTGTTGTTGATGTTGAGGTCTTCGTGTTTGTTAGTTTCTGTTGTCGGAAGAGCGACGGTTGGTTTTGTCTGCTTCTTGATGAGATGATGTGAACTACGAAGAGATCCCGGAGCTACCATCGTGGTAAAACTTGGTTTTTTCTGTATTTGTTCAACAAGAGTTAGTCCTCTCTGCGAGGAAAAGTTAAAGAAGAGGGAGGAAAGAATACGAACCGGATGCAGGAAACGTTGAGCAAGCTCGGAGAGAAGAATGAAGCGGGTTTGTCCGATGCCTTGGAACAACTCTGCAGAGCGATACGCAGCTCTTTCTCCATTTACCACTGAGAATAAAGCGAAAAGAGTAAATATAGCATGTAAAAGAAATGAAGAGAAAACCAAACCTCAAACAAACGTACGTTTGCTCAATAACAAGTCCCTAAAGACAGAGTTTGCTTGAAAGAGAGGAGGGCACGGCAACAACGGTCCAAACTCCGGTACCTCCTCTTTGGCGGTAAACGCCACGCGATACTGCGTTGTTCCATCTTTGGGGTTCTTTTCTGCTTTCACGACCGCAAATACCTCTGTTTTGTTTGTATGAACATTCATTAGAGAGCAAGAGAGAGAGAGAGAGAGAGAGAGAGAGAGAAACAAACTGTTGATGAGTGAAGCAACGGACAGTGGAGAGAACTTGGTGTCTCCATCGACAAACACTATAACGCCCACATCGCTTCCGATGTGATGCTTACGTACAGTCTAATATTCAAATAGCAGCATAGAGAAATGGTCATTCATCGCGAGTGCAAGAAAGAGAGAGAGAGAGAGAGAGAGAGAGAAGTAAAGGATTTCTACCTGACGGTTATCAGTTAACGAGAAGGGAAGGAGAGTGGAGACGTGGAACATAACGTCCAAATCGCGCCAGTTTGTAAAGACAGAATGCCTTCCTGTCCAATCGAAAGACACTTTGTTTTCTACAGATTACACGACATTAGTTTCAACAATTCTTTGAAGAAGAGAGAAGGAAGACAAACTTGTAACGTCGAGACCACCGCAATAGCCTTTCCAATCTTCCAAGTAGATACATTCTCCCAGGAAACTCAAAAATTCCTCAAAAGCGTCACTTCCTTCCACTATTACAAACAGTGTCAGCAGAAAACACAGAGAAGACCGAAGCAGAAGAAGGAAGAAGAAGAAGAAGAAGAAGAAGAAAAAGAATTAGAAGAAGCAGAAGCGGAAGAAGAAGAAGAACGAAACCATTATTTAGCATTTGGTCAGCAGTGATTTGTCCTTCTTTGCAATAAATGACACCAAATTTATGCGCTCTTACCAACATTTGTTGCTCCAGCTCCAACAACGCTTGTTGTGCTTCCGTTCCCTAAACGTTCGTTTCAGTTAATAAATAATAACAAAAAAGAACGACAGAAGGAAGAGAATGGATGACCTTAACAGGATAGAGTTCAGCAGCATCAAGATTAGGTTTGAGCATTTTGCGAAGAGCAGAGAGCAGGTGGCTACTGCTTGGGTATTTGCTGATACGAGAACGATGCGCCTTGTATAAACTTGTTGGAATGGCTCCAATTTCAGTTCCCTTTGGTTTTGTTAAAAAAAAGTGTTAAAGAAGAAAGAAGAAGGAAGAAGAAAGAGAAGCAACAAACATGTTGAGTACGAATCAGGAACCAATACGAAGGATTAAAGGGATTGTTGTCTTTCTCTTTTAGGATGGAAATGGCCATTGGACCTAACACAGGATCCCATCCAAAAAAGTTGGTGTGTGCTTTGTTTTGTAAAGAAAAAAGAATAAGAATACGAAAAGTCAGCACTCAAACTCCAAACAAACAAAAATGATGTACCTCTTTCCACAAAGTAATCTTTGTAATGGGGCAAATAATTCTCGTCTCCTTCCAACACGAATTCTTTCTCCTCCTTGCTTGGTTTCAGTTGCTTGTTTTCGCCTCTTCCTTCTTCTTCTTTGTCTTCTTCCTTCTTTTCTGTCTCCTCCTCACATAAACGCCATTCAGCACATGGCAGTATGATAGAATTGGCGTGCTTCATTCGAGCCCGTTTTGACTGCTATAAACCATAAACGAAAACAAAACAAGATGGAAGAAAAAGAAGCGATAACGTTAAGTTTCTTTGCGTTCTTCTTATTGTTGGATGATGGTGAACGTACCATAGAGGGAGCATAGAAACCAGGACTAGGGCGTAATGCAGCAGCGTTCGCTTTGGAGGATGGATCACGGGTGATGATTTGGTTAAGATTATTAAACGATTGATGCGACTTGGTCATTCTTTTCTCTCTGGTGGGTGAGGCTATTTGTTCTTTGTTGGCTGTCGCCGAAGATACTTCATCTGTTTGTAAAGAAGTAAGAAAAGGAGAGAGCATGTGAGAATGAAAGAGAAAGTTTTACCAGAAGGATTCTTGAGAGCTTTTTTCTCTTTTTCTTTCTCTTCCTTTTGTTGTTGCTCTCTCTCCATCTGCTCTTGTTGCATTTGAGGCAAATGAACCAACAGATCATAGACGTTTGTATCGCTCATATTCAAAAACTGCTCTATATCTTTGCTCGCCGTCATCTCTTCTTTCTTTTGTTGCTTCCTCTTCTGCTTTTCTTCTTTCGTTTTGGAGGACGACGTTTGTTGGTTCCGTTTCATCTTTTCCAACAAATATCTTTCTCGATGCCAATGCAGTATCTGTTTCGTGGTTTGCTGTTGTTCTTTCATCAACGCAGTGGCAACAGGATTGCCTTCCAATCGTAGCACTCGCAAATTCTTCAACCTCCAAATCTCCAACGGAAGATACTCCAACCTGTTATGTTGCACCGACAACGTCACCAACTCCTTCAGTTGACACAGTTTAGAGGAGGCGATGGGTCCTCCCAACTCTCGCAACAGGTTGTGAGAGAGATCCAACAAGAGCAAATTCTCGGAGAGACGCTCCAGCTCCAATTCTTCGCGAATATAAGTCAACTTGTTGTTGCTTAGAGTGAGTTCTTGAAGAGCGGTCAAGTGACAGAGTTGAGGAGAGATCTCTTTCAAGCGATTGTTAGAAAGGTCTAAAGCTATCAACGAAGCAAACCAACCAGTATGGTTTGAAGAAGAAGCAGAGGACGAAGACGAAGAAGATGAAGAGGGAGGAAAATAAGGTGAAGAAGGAGGAAAGCTTTCAAGAAGGTTGTTGTCAAGACCAAGACCAGCAAGGTGAGGTAAGAGACAAAGCTCAGGCGGAGAGTCTTTCAAGAGGTTGTGCGAGAGAACTAAGTCGGAGAGAGCAAGAGAGGCGAGGATGGAAGTTGCAGGAAGATGAATCGATGTCAGTCTATTGTGGGATGCGTCAAGCATTTGCAACTGTCAAGCAAATGTAAAGAGAGAGAAAGAGAATTGGTTAGCAAGGAAACAAGAAGAAAGAAGAAAGAAAGAATGTTGTACTTTCGGACAACGAAATAGAGTTTCTGGCAACGAGACAAGTTCGTTGTGGCTGAGATTAAGTTCTTTCAAAGAGAGCAACTGTGCAAATATCGACGAAACTGAAGAAGAAGCAAAAGAAGAGGAGGCCTCCAAATCAGCAATTCGGTTGTTGGAGAGGTCCAGCGAAACCAAGAAACGTTGAGCAGAGAAGAGAAGGCGAAACGGTAGTTCTTTCAACCGCAAGTTGCTCATATTGACTTCCTCTTCTCTATATTTCTCCACCAAATGGGTTAGTTTCGACTCCCAAAGTGAAGCGGATGTTTCTCTTTCTTCCTCATCATCTGCCTTTTTGTTGGCGGAAGAAGAAGAAGCGGATGGAGAAATGGTTGCTGCGGCGTTGAGCAAAGAAGTTCGAGGACGTGGAGAGTTTGCAAGTTTCGCCGGAATGATCGAAGGAGAACCTGAAGAGGTAGAAGGAGGGTCTGAAGAAGATGCAGCAGATTCTTTTCGTATTGCTCTTTCTTCCAGTGCTTTGCCTTTGTCATTGCTGAGGTTTTCATCTTCCGAAAACGGAGCAAAGTATTTACGAAGCAGAGCAGAAGCACTCAGCTGACTGCGAGAAAGACTTTCGTTCATGTAATCCCTTCGTAATGGAAGCGGAGGCCTTTGCGGTGGTCTTTGTAGAGCGGCGTGGATATGAGAGTTGTGATGGTGTGAATGATATTGTTTGTAGACGGGATGCACTGGACGCTTCTTATAGTATAGTCTTCTGGTAGTTTGGCCATCTTTATGTAGTGTTTAAAAGAAAGGAGCGAAGAGAACTTAGTAAATGGCAAGAGAGAGAGAGAGAGAGAGAGAGAGAGAGAGAGACAGAGAGAGAGAGAGAGAGAGAGAGAGACAGAGAGAGACAGAGAGACAGAGAAAGCAGAGAGAGAGAGAGAGAAGTAAGAGAGAGACAGAGAGAGAGAGAGTAAGAGAGAGAGAGAGAGAGAGAGAGAGAACAGAGACAGAAAGCGAGAGAGAGAGAGAGAGAGAGAGAGAAAGGAAACCAAACCTCCATAAATCGCAGAAGGTGGTAAACCAGAATAATATGCAGTATGCGTGGCACCACCCGCCCGATCAGCAGCTCCTCCGCCTGCTCCCTCCACGACCTCTCCCAGCCGCGACAGCCGCAGGCTGATGCTCTGCCGCATGGAGCGGTTCAAGTCCCGCAGGTTGCCAAAGGCCACGCCCAGGTTGGCCAGCTTCTGGTCGGTGGTCTTCAGCTGTCTTCTCAGGGAGGAGTCCGTTATTTGGGTCCTCGGTGTGGCTGCCGCTGTGGTTGTTCTCGTGCTCTTTTTGGGTCTTCTTCTTCTATGTTGTTGGTCTTCTTCCTCCTCTTCCTTCGTTGAAGCGAACGAGGATTGGTTCAACGTGCAAAGGTTAAAGGCGGAATCCATTTCGTGCAGCAGGGAGCGGTGCGTGCCGTTGGCGTCCACGTCGGAGACCTCCACTTCTGCTTCTTCTTCCACTTCTTTAGCACTCTGAGGTCTTCGTGTACGTTGTTGTTGTTTCGGTGAAGCAACAGCAGTCGAAGCCGAGGGATCTGTGCTTGATCGGGTGCGAAGGTGGGCTGCTTCTCCTTCTCCTTCGTCTTCATTATTGGTTCTTCTTCGAGCTTTTGGCTGGAGAGAAGTTTTGTTGTTGTGCTTAACAGAAGGGACCAAAGGCGAAGCTGGGCTCTTTGCCGTCCTCTCTTCTTCTTGTTCTTGTTCGTTGGCGTCGAGGGAGGCACAGAGCGCGATGTCCAGGCTGGCCAACAGCTCTTTGCTGTTGGTTCGGTAGGCGTGCTCGCCGTCGTCGTTGAGGTTCGTGGATGCGGAGGCCTTCCTCTTGCCCTTGTTGTCCGCGTGGTTGGCGTTGTTGTTCCATTTGGTGGGGATGGCGGCGTCTTTCCTGTTGAACATTTTTTTTCTCCTTCTCTCTTTCTTTTTCTTTCTGGTAACGCTTTGAATTTGTGTCGACGTCAATCCAACAGCCAATCGACAATCATAATATGATGATCTACCGCACTTGATCTTCAATCGTTCCATTGAAAATTCAAACAAGTGGCTCGATCGGCGATCAGATGGTAACGCTTGAACTCGCTGGGAGCTTCTTGGACGAGAACACTTGGTGGGCAGCCGCTATTCCGACCATAACGAAGTTTCTGGAGCCAGACACGAAACAACTGCACTTCCTGAGTGCATTGGGGGGGGGAGACGGGGTGTGGGAGTGGGTGTGGAGGTCAATTAAGAGAGATAGCGAAAGGAATGTGTTGCCACAAGATAAGAGAGAGACCGTTTGGGTTGTTGTCGCACCCACGGCCAAAAGGGTAGTTTGATAGCGCTAAAGATACAAATAGCGAACGGGTCTCATAGTTAATTAACCATTTCCGATCATTAATTCCGGGTTTGGGGATCTTATTATAGAGAGAAACAGCATTGAGCAGCAGAAAAGAGAGAGAATTGGCGACAAGTGGTTATTTTTCTTGTTCGCCTGGACTCTTTGTTTGCGCTGGGCAACTTCCTTCAAATATACACATTATTCTTTCGCTACAACAACAACACACAACAACAACAACAAAAAAAAATGAAGAAAATGTACGACCACCGAACAACGTTTTGGTTGGCAGCGTTCATAGCTTCTTCTTTTTGTATCTTTCTCTCTCCGGCTGTTGGTACCGTTTCTTCCTTGCTTTCTTTCTTCCTTCCTTCTTCTTTCTTTTCTTCTTCTTCTTCTTCTTGTTCTTGTTCTTATTCTTCTTCTTGTTCTCATGAAAGTATTGTTCCTTTTGCTTTTTCTTGTCTTCTTCCCCTCCCCCTCCCTCCCCCTCCCCCTTGTTTCTTGCATCTTTCTTTCTCTCATTTCTGCTCTTCTTTTTTTTTTCGTTTTCCCCTTCAAAAAAATAAATACCTCAAGGCCAAACTTGTATATCACTCGACGATGAGCAATTATTGGCCAAAGTGGATCCCAAATGTAAATCATTGCTGCAAGACCAAGGCCTTCCGCTCTTCCTCTCCGAGGGACAAACGTTGGAAGGCATCGCCGCCCAGGTGCGGACTTACACCGCCTCTCTGGGCGTCTGGGTCCCTGTGGGGTGCCGTGATGCTGGGCTCCGAATGGCGTGTCATTACTTTTATTTGGCTTGCAATGAGACAACACAAACATGTATGCTTATACTTCTTCTTCTCTTCTTCTTCTTTTTCTCTTTTCGTTTTCACCTTGTTATCTTTGGTACATACATACTAATGTGGATCGTTCATAGCCATATTCCCATGCATCGACTTGTGCCATAACATGACGAATGAATGTGTGGAGTATTTGGAGTCCGTAGGGAAGGCCAACATGTTACCTCCTTGTATATTTCCTGAAACCAATTGTGCTCTTGGCTCCGATGCCAGTACTTGTTCCTCTCCTTTTCTTTATCTTTGTTCTTTTCTCTTCTTCCTGTTCTAAATACCTTTCATCATGCAGAGGTGCCATATACTCAACTCGATTGTCCCTATCCTACCGAGTTTCACGGCTCCCTCGAGGAGGCCATTCACACCCAATACCCCGCCCAACTCTGCTCTCTCCCTTGCCCCGGCCCAGTCTACACCGATGAGCAATGGGACGCTCTCTTTCTCATCATGGACATCTTCAGCACCATCTCTTTCTTGCTGGGCGCTTTCTTCGTCTTCACCGCTTTCTTCAACCCGATCACAAGACAGTTTCCAGCCAATCTGTTGCCCATTTTAGCCGCCACTTCCATTCCGCCTACTTTGGGTCTAATGTTTGGCATGTTTGCCGGTGGAGCGAGAGAGCTCTTATGTTCGGAGGATGGAGAGTATCTTGGAATGGAGGTAGGAGGGGGTGAATCCGTTGGATGTATATTACAAGGTAAGAGATGCGAAGAGAAGAGTGAGAGAGAGAGAGAGAGAGCAAAAAAAAACCTAAACAGTTTTGTATATAACAGGAGCGATGATCACTTTTGGAGGATTGGCGGCTTCATTCTGGTGGTTCATTGTGGGGTTGAACTTTGTTCTCTTGCTCGTAGTTCAAGTGAAAAAAGACAAATTGGCAAAGCTGGAGCCTTGGTACACTTGTTCCTCTTTTTCTTCTTTCCTCCTCCTGTTCCTTTGTATTAACCCCTCTCTATTTGAAGGTACCATTTATTCGGTTGGGGAGCAGCTGTGGTGTTAACAATCATCCCTATGGCGGCCAAAAAGATTGGAGCATCTCCAACCATTGGATGGTGCTTCATCTACGATCCTGACACCGATTGGTGGATGTATGGCTGTTTTTACATTTGGTGTAAAGTCATGACTCTCCTTTTTTTTTTTTTTTCGTCTTCTTCATTCCTCCTTCTCTAACATCATCGTCATTGTGTTTTGTTTAGTCATCGCAGCTTGGCTCTTCGGATCCTTCCTGATGATAGGCGTGCTGGTGGCGTTAGCTTTTGTATACATTTCATCCTCTGTTCTTCTATTCTACTTTTTTCCATCGTGAGGCTCACCTTCCCTTCATTTTCTTTTGTTTGCTTTACAGCGTACTTTTGAATTCTCTTGGCGAAAGGACTTGCAATACTTTGTTCGAGTGTTGCTCCTGTTATGTTTGTACTGGTTGTTGGGAGCCTTTCAAATCGCTTATCGTATCTATGGAAGCGTTATCAAAGAAGACGTTCAGGACGCCATTGAGAATCAGGTTTCATTTCGCCATTTCCCTTCTTCTAGTCTCTCTCCCTCTCCCTCTCTCTTCTCCCTGTCTTTTTCTCACTTGGTGAGGGGTCTTTATCAGATACGGTGCAGTGCATTTACAGGAACAGAGTGCGAGCTGGAAGAAACACCCTCTTTTGGCTTTCTTGTGGTGGTGACTCTGAATCTGGCTTGCGTTGGCACGACCGCTTTCCTGGCGTTGGGCTTCACGAAACCCACGTTCACCTTCTGGAGAAGCTTGGTGGTAGGACTGATACGAGCGGAGGGCATGAGCGGAAAGCTTCTAGTGTTGAAAGCGCATCACAACAAGCGTGAGTATGAAAGAGCTCGTTCCATGCACAAAACACAAGGTATGCCGTTCGTTTTCCGTACTTTTTGAACATTGAATAGTAATGTGTTGGTTTCCACAGAGGAGAGCAAGTTTCGGTCAACAAGAGCGATGAATTCTGACACGTCAACAAGCGTGGTGCATGCCTCCCCAGAGAGTCAATCCATGAGCGACATGGAGAGCGAAGATTCTTCTTCCTCTGCTTCTTCTGCTTCATCCTCAAGCAGCGAAGAATGAAGAAATAGTTTATGTGTTTTTGTATCCATTTTTTCTTAACTTGAAGAATAAAAACAAAATAAAAAATCAAAGGCTAACTAGTAACCAGTCTCGCTCTTCTCGATAGCGATAAGACTGCAAAGGCTGCAAAAAATAAAAGACAAAAGAGCGGGCGGAGAACAAGGAAATAGGGATTGCACAAGCATTCACCCCAGAGATAAAAACAAACAACAAAATAGTTACTGTTGTCTTGGCCTAATATTTCTCTCAAAATAAGTATATTCGACGGACTGCAGCCTTTGCAGTCTCGACGAGATGATTGAGAGGAGAGCGAGAGAGCAAGAGAGGAGAGAGAAGGCGGATTGATGTCGACACCATAGTAAACACGTTCAAAATAGATAGATATATATTGCGTTCCCACAATCGGAGCGCAGTAGGAGGATGCATCCCTTTAAAGCAGGATCCACCGTAATCTTTATCAATACACAAGCTTAACATACCAGCTCCCTTCTTACCGTTGGCGCGGATTCCCTTCTGTCTCTTAGAAGTCCAGGTAGAATCGCACGACAGTTTCGGAGTTTTTTTTTTTTGTTTCTCTCTATGTTCTTCTTGTTGGAGAACGAAACTTGCACAAACAGAACATTACAGGGCCGCACGAACAATCGCTTCGACAGCCCGCTTTATCAGAGCAGATCTGCTTACACTTCCTTCCTTTTTGTTTTTTTCTTTTTTCTTGCTCTTCTTCCATGTATCTTTCTTCCCCTCTCGCTCTTCCAAGATCACTCTCCTCCGCCTTCGCCTTCCTTCTTTTTGCTGCTGGACTTTGCTTTCTTCTCCTCCCCCGTCCTTTTCGTTTTGTGATGGTGGTGACCTTTGCTGCTGCTTCCCTTTGACGACGATGACTTTTTCTTTCCCCCTGACGGCTTGTGGCGCTTCTCGCTCTCCTCTGCTTCTCCACCTTTTTCTTCTTCTGCAGCTGCTTTTGTTGCCTCTTCTTCCACCGCTGCTTTCTCCTCTCCCCCGCCTTTGGGCGAATCCAGTGCAGCAGCCACCTCCTCGCCTGCCTCCAACTTTTCGACCATGATCTTCATGTAGGCCTCTATCAAGGGCACGATGCCATAGCCACAGTCCGTCTTGAACTTGTACTTCACTTTCTTGTCGGTACCAAAGGCAAAGGTGCTCTCGGTGGCTGCCCAACCGGAGAGCTCCATGTAGGAGTTGAGGACGATGACCTGTTTGTCTTCGGAGAGGAGAATGATGCCATCTTCATTCACGCCGATGATGATCTGTTGCCCTTCTTGAATGTTGTTCAAGCCATCATCCGTTTCTGTTCAACAAACGAAGCAACATGTATTAGCAACAACAGAACAATTACAAGCGGAAGAAGGACGGAGAAGAAGAAGAACAAGAACAACAACGACATCGACAACGACATCGACAACGACATCGACAACATCGACAACAAGAAGACAAGAAAAGAAAGGAACACTTACGGGGAGGAGGCGTGTCTCCGTCGAAAGCGTGGTCAAAGTGGAGGTTGTTCTCTCCCTGTATCTCCCATATCTGCCTCCGCAGCTCCTCCCTCTCCTTCTGTTTGTTGGGCGGGATGGCAACGGCCACCATGCTCTCCGCCGGCGGATAAAAGGTCGTGCCGTAGAGAGGGAACTTCTTGACGATGGCCAGGTAGGCGGACTTGGCCTCGCCGTCCGTCTTGCCGATGTGCTTGCGGTGCTCGTCCAAGAGGGCCAGCTCCCATTCGGAGGGTTTCTTCAACGGCAGCAGGTCCCTCGGCACGAAGGGCTCCACCTCCTTCAACGCAAAGCCGTTCTTCTTGGCTATGATCTTGTTCTGGTCCCCAAAGATGATTTGGAGCTGAAGGCCGGCCAGGCGAATGGCCGTGGCCACAGAGATGAAGGGATAGTAGGAGTCGATGACGTCCTGGCAGGCCTGCACGTAGAGGAGGTGCTTGGCTACCAGGTCGCGTTCCTCCTTGTCATGGGCGCTTCGCAGGTAGACCGATTTCTTGAATACCAGCTGCGCTTTGCGCTCGGGCTTGTCGGCCTCGTCTCCTCTCTCGAAGATGCGGCTGCCTCCCCCTCGACTGCTTTTGTTGGAGGGTGAGTTGGTTGCCCCTCCGAGGTTGCCTCCTATTCCGCTTCCTCCACCGCTTCCACCGCCTCCGCCTGAGCCTATACCACTGGAGCTAGCGGAGAGACTCATGGAGGAAATGGAGGAGGGCAGTTGGGAGTGATGGGCATCCCCACCCAAGGAGTGAACGTCGTCGTGGGAGGCTGCGTAAGGAATGCCTGTTCTAGTGGAGGGGGCGAAGATGAGGGAGCGCCTCTTGGTGTCCTTCTTAGAGAAGATGAGGGAGCGCCGTTTGATCTTGCGGTCTTTGCCCAGACTGCCTGTCGCGGAAGAGGAGCTTCCTCCTCCAGCTGCGGCAGTGCTTGCAGCCAGAGACGAAGGCGGCATGTTCTTGATGACGTTCTTCAAGTTCTCCCACTCCCAATTCTCCATAACTTCGGACACTGACTCCTCCGCTCTGAGAAACCGCTCCCAGTCTTTGTCTCCTCTGCGCTCAAACAGAGCAAAGTATCTGTACTCTCTAAGGCCTTGCTTCTCCACCACCTGGTTGAAGAGGTCCAGAATGGTGGTGCGGTTGTCCAACAGCGCAAAGGAGTTGACCCGCGAGTCGAGGTAGTAGACTCGCACCACGGACCGGACCTGGTCGGCGGTGCCTGTGCTTGATCTCCGTCGACCGGGCTCTTGCTCGTACATTCCTGCCCGTCACTTATGCTATGGTAGGAAGGGGTCGCCTGTTACCTTCGACTGATACTCGGAGCGTAAATACTTGGTTTATCCGGCTTCGTGATCTTGTGAACTGGTTATTTTCCCCTTTTGCCTTTCGAAGACGTGTTGCTGGCTACAGCTTTATGTTCTGAGTATGTAATCTCAAGAATGTTGAGCTGGTGTCCCCTGGCTCAGTTCTACGCTTCTATTGTATTCCGTTCTTCTTCGCTCTTTGCCGCTTCGTTGGTTACCTACCAGGTGTTTTGTCGCTATACCAACTGCTATTTTTGGTGTTGGACGGAAGCCATGAACCCATGCCCTCCCCACCGTAGTCGTACTGTCCAACTTTTGCACACACACCCCGCAAGCAGCAGTCCCTTGCCATTTCCCATCCCCAAACGACGACGACGTTTACCATATTAGGAAACATTCTTTAGATATCTTTCATATTTAAAATTCTACCAAATGTTTGCGATTGTTTAGATATTTGCAATTCTTTGCATTCTGCTTTTTGTGCCAACCAAAAAAAAAAGTAGTGAAGATGTCGACCAGCGAAGGCAGCAGCAGCAATGGCCCTTTGATCATCGATGGCAATGCCACCGCCAAGACCATCCGAGAGGAAGTCAAGGAGGCCGTGCAAGCGCTCAAGGAGAAAACGGGCAAGGTGCCCGGCTTGGGCGTCATCCTGGTCGGCGGTCGCACGGACTCGGCCACCTACGTCAGGATGAAACAAAAGGCAGCAGAGGAAGTGGGCATGCACTTTGTGATGAAGCACCTGCCCGAGGACATCTCTGAAGAGGATCTGATTAAGGAAGTGCACAGCCTTAACCAAGATGACTCTGTGCATGGGTACTGCCCTTTTTTTTCATACTTTTGCACTGATGATTTTTTTTTTTCACTACTACCTCACTGACATTTGATTTGCTTTGCTTTAATTTCAGTTATCTTGTTCAACTGCCTCTCCCTTCTCACATCAACGAGAAGAGAGTGCTGCACGAGGTGAGCCAGGACAAGGACGTGGATGGCTTTCATCCGCTGAACATGGGCCAACTGGCGCTCAAAGGACACACCCCACGCTTCATCCCTTGCACTCCCAAAGGCTGCATGGAGCTGTTGAAGCGCTACAACATCCCTTTGGAGGGGAAGAAGGCGGTCGTGTTGGGCAGAAGCAACATCGTGGGAGTGCCCATGGCCCTGCTGCTCATGCACGCCAATGCCACCGTTACTGTCTGCCATTCGCGCACCAAAGACATTGCTGCTGAGTGTCGCCAAGCTGATATTCGTACGTTCTCTGTCCTCTGCTCTCCACTCTCTTCTCGTCATCATCGTTCTCTTCTCTTCTCCTCTCTTATTCATTCTCTCTAAACCTAAACGAAATAGTGGTGGCTGCAATCGGACAAACCGAGTTTGTGAAGGAGGATTGGGTGAAAGAGGGCGCCGTGGTGATCGACGTGGGCATCAACAGCAAGCCCGACAGCAGCCGCAAGTCCGGCTACCGCTTGGTGGGCGACGTGGAGTTTGAGGGCGTCAAACGCAGGGCCGGCGCCATCACGCCTGTGCCCGGTGGCGTGGGTCCCATGACCGTCGCCATGTTGCTTCAGGGCACGCTTGAAAGCGCCCAACGAACGTTGACTGCTTGAAAAACAGAGGTTTATTACAACAAAGTTCTTTGAGGCGAAGGTTCCCTTCTTGTTTTCTTAAGATCTGCAGTGGAGGTAAGTGAGGCGAAGAGCACTTCCCACGGCGCCGAGCAGCAAAACGTTTTGGGCGATGAAGGAGCCGAGGAAAGGGTAGGACCTGCTATCAGCCTCCCTGACGTAGGCGATGCCGTAGGCCAAGCGGCTGGCGGCGTAGACGGAGCCGATTATGCCCGCCCAGCGAGGGCTGACCAGGTAGGAGAAGGCGTAGACGGAGGGCACGAACACGGCCAAGCTCTCCAGAGTGTTCTGGTGCGCGCGGAAGGCGCGCTCGAACTCGGGGTGGCCGGTGGTGGCGGGCGGCTTCACTCTGTGCTGCTTGCGCTTCTCGCCGACGGTCATGGCCTGGTAGGAGTAGACCAGGAGGGCGGCGCCCGTGGCAAGGGTCGGATAGACCAGCGCACTGTTGAAGGAAGCAGCAGAACAGCTCATTTGTTTTCCTGTTTGGTTTGGTTGTGAGTATGTGTGTGTAACAGCAGAGAGAAGCGAGAAGAGCCCAATGCACGTTGCACCTCTGCAAATGAGTAGAGCGCTACTTTGTTGTTTCTTCTAATCGGGCAGATAGATTGAAAGAAATTCTCCTGTTGGATGATTATGATCTATAAATTTCTCCGATTGGCATAGCCGACTTACCAATGGAAATTCGAAAATAGGGTTTTAGGTGGGCAACGGTTCGCCCATCAAATCATTTGGAGATCGTCCACCTTACCTAAAAGACTCCCCCTTCTTAGCCCTTCCTTCCTTACCTTTGGTTCCTTCCTTACTTTTTTCTTTTCTCTTATTTTCTGTAAACATCACATTATACCCAAACCATTCCTCCGCCCCCCTTGGGGGTGTGAGAAGAAGCAGGTTAGTTATGCCCTCCTTGTTAGTTGTTTCGTGAACCGTTAAAAACGAAAAACTTGAAGGCATGATGCACATACTTTAAATATACGCTATGCTGTCATTCTTTTTAAAGGAAGATGATGACACACTTTTAAACAACAACATGCCTGAGGCCTTCATTTCTTTGTTTCTTTTTTTGTCTTTTTTTTTTTCGTTGTGGTTTCGTTTGCTGTTTTCTGTTTTGTTTCCCTCTCTCTTTGAAAAACAGAAATCTTAAAACTTATTTGCTTTTTATTCACTTTACAATCATAACAGGACAACGGGCGTGTTGCAGACAGTAACTAGTGTGTGCTCCTATCCCTGATCTATAATATGTGTATCCAAATGAAACAAGCGAATAAAGATATGTTTTGCATTCTCACTAGAAAAAGAGAGAAGAGAAGCGGAGAGAAGAGAAGAGAACGATGAAGAGAACGATGAAGAGAACGATGAAGAGAACGATGAAGAGAAGAGAACGATGAAGAGAAGAGAAGAGAAAAAGGAAAAAGAGAACGAAGGAGAGAGGAGTAACCTTGAGCTATGACCCCGTTTTTGGTGTCCTTTGCCGTTGAGGCCTAGAATGAGGAGGTCAACGTCAAAGTACATGGCAATCTTGCATAGCATGCGGCGAGTGTTCTTTGCTTCCGGAAAGTAGACGGAGCATGGAATGTTCTTTCGTTTGAGCTCATCTTTGTATGGTCTATGCAGAGGAGAAAAGAAAGACAGACAAGGGAGACACAAGAGACACGAGAGAGGTAGAGAAGAGCATGATTAGTCTGGTATTGCAAACAAGAAAAAACGTTGTGAACAAATGAGACTTACGTGAGGATGTTGCGAGTGGCCTTCCAAAGCTCATAACGGAGGAGCAGAGTGGTGGTCTCTGATAAGCTTTCCGTTCTTCTCGACACGTCCGTCACCGAAGCCAACGACCGAACTTCAACCAAAAAAAAAAAAAAAACCCATTAAAATGTTTACAACAAAACTGCAATAAAAACGAATAAATAAAAAAAATGAAAAAAAATAGAAAAGAAAATAATAAAAAATAAAAATAACTAAAAAAAAGAAAAAGAAAAAAAACAAGAGAGAAAAAAAAACGTACTCGCTACACAGAAGAGGTGGTCTTCAGGTTTGATGAGAGATACTGCCCGTTGGAAGGCTTTGTGGGCCTGCGTGGAGCCATCCACGCACACCATGATCAACTTCCCTTTGGTGGCCTCCCACTTGCCCTTCAGCAGGCAATTGTAGTAGAGGTACTTCCTGGCCTCCGTCACCCGGTCCAAGGTGGCCTGATGGCTGATGGTGACGGCGTTCTCGAGGATGGCGTCGTGGGCGGCCTCCACGGTGGGCTCGAACTCAAAGTCATCCAGCTTCTCGTAGAGGGCGAGCGGGGCGTCGTCGTCGCTGTCGTCCTCCCAACTAAAGTCATCCTTGTGCGCTTTCTTCATGTTGTTTGTGTTGTGATAATTATTTTCCTTTTGGCATTTTTTTTTGTTATCCAAATTTATTGTAGACATTGGCAATTTATTCCATTGCAGAACCGATGAAATTTTATAGAAATAATAATCATGTTACGTAATAATTGTCAATAAAGGAAATGAAATATTAAGGCGGTGAATTAGTTGATAAATTGTTGGTGATAAATTGGATGTATCGATAATCCGTAGCAATTATTGTAACGACAAAGAAAAAGAAAAAGAAGAACACGGTGAGGCACTATGGCTGAATCAAGCGACACTGGTTTGTTTTGTAATTCTTTTCTTCCCCTTGTTTCCCTCTGGCGTGCTGTTACCTGTGAAGTATTCCTTCACTCATTCAAACCAAAAACGGTTTTTTTCTGTAGGGTCTACCGCACCGGAGCAAGTGATCATCGACACGGATCCCGGTATCGATGATTGCATGGCTCTTTTCTTGGCTCTTTCTTGTCCTCATCGCATCCAAGTGGTTCGTTTGCTTTTATTTTTTTTGGGGGGTTCTGTCAACGACTGTATAAAGTTTTTTTTTTCTCCTTCTTCCAACCGAATAGAAAGGAGTGACCATCATTTTTGGGAACCACTACGACTTGGATCTGTTGGCCGGGAATGCTTGTCGCGTGCTGGACATGGCCGCTGCTGAAAACATCAACGTTTACAAGGGCTGCGCTGTTCCTTTGGTCCGTCCGAACTTTCATTTATTAGCTTCGTTGCAATTATATAGTTTTTTGAGTTCTTTTTTTCTTTTTTCTTTTTTCTTTTTTCTTTTTTTTTCTTTTTCTTTTTCTTTTTCTTTTTCTTTTTCTTTATTTTTCTTCTTTCTTCTTTTTTCTTTTTTCTTTTTTCTTTTTCTTTTTCTTTTTCTTTTTTTCTTTTTCTTTTCTTTTTCTTTTTCTTTATTTTTTTTCCCTTTTTCTTTATTTTTCTTCTTTTTTCTTTTTCTTTTTCTTTTTCTTTTTCTTTTTTTCTTTTTCTTTTTTTCTTTTTCTTTTCTTTTTCTTTTTTTCTTTTTTTTAAATATTTTTAGTTTGTTTATTGTTTGGTTTAACTTTTACAAATATAAAAGGACGGCGTTTACGGCGGTCACAGTGGCGTAAGAGTGCACGGCGAGAACGCCATCGGCGGCTTTGCCGGTCGCGAGGTGGTAAACCGCCACCTCGTACAGGAGACCAGTGCTGCTGACTTCATCATCGAGACCTGCAAACAAAATCCCAAACAGGTTTGTATTTTTGTTGTCTTCTTTTTTCCTTTCTTTGTTCGTTTCTCTCTCTCTCTCTCTCTCCCCCTCTCTTTTCGTTTGTTCATTCTTATCGTTGTTTTTGTATGTGTCTCTTTATTTGTTCGTTCCTTCGTTTCTCTCATCTCCACTATTGTAAAAAGATAACCATCATAACGTTGGGTCCATTGACCAACATTGCAACTGCTTTTCAAAAATGTCCCGAACTTCCTCAATACGTGAAACGCATTGGTACTGCTATGCCTCTGGTGTTTCTTTCTCACCTTTTTTTTGTTTTGCTTCTCTGACTTTCGCTTCTCAAATCAAAATAAAACAGTGTCTATGGGAGGAGTATTAAATGAACCTGGAAATATAACTCCTGTTGCTGAGGCTAACTTTGGCAAGTACGTATTACCACAATACTTCCATCTTACTCTTTCGAATCTTTTTCGTCCATTTATTTACTCTCTCTCTCTCTCTCTCTCTCTCTCTCTCTCTCCTCTTTGTTCATTCCGTAAAGTGACGCGCTGGCAGCAAAGACGGTGCTTAACGCCAAGTTTCCTTTGACGTTAGTGCCTCTCAACGTAACGAGACAAGTTCATCTCAACTCTTCCTTCCGTCAAACCCTCAAAGGAATCGGCGAGATTGGAGACTTTATTTATAACACTACCGAGCATTACGTCGCTTTGTTGACGAAATGGGGTAATGACCCAGAAAAGATTGCTGTACGTTTCTTGCGTTCTTTTGCGTTCTTCTTGCTCTTTTTTGTTTGTTTGGGCTGATGCAAAGCAAACGAATAGATACATGATTCATCAGCTGTGATGGCAGTTTTGAGACCAGAGTTCTTCACGAAGAAGCAGCAGATCTACATTGACGTAGAATCCAAAGGAGAGAGAACCAAGGGCATGTGTGTTCCTGGTACATTCTCACCTTGGCTGTTCCTTCTTTTCTGTTTTCGTGTTCTTGTTCATTCTCTTCATGGTTTTATTCTTGTTGGGTTTGTTTTGTTCCTAACTTTGAAACTCTCAAATAGATTGGAAGGGACATTTCAGAAAGGAAGAGGGATATCATCTGAACACAGAAGTTTTGTTAGGAGTGGACGATGAGGCGTTCAAACAGTTCTACATTGAATGCATCACAGCTCTCGTCAACAAAGTGGAGTCCTGAAAACAGTTTTTCTTCTTATTTACAGCAAGGAAAAGGTTAAAAAAATAGGTAAAAAAGTTCTTAAGAGGAACTGCTTCGCTTCTTTTCTCGCTCGAGAACGGCTTTATCAAACTTAATGAGAATAACTGTTTCGAGTTGGGCTGCGTCTTTCTTGGAAGGAACATAATGCGCTGTTACTTTTGCGGGCTGAACACACACAAGAAATGAGGTGAGAAGCAGCGCAGAGAAAAGCATAGAAGCTGAGAAGCAGAGCAGGGGAGGAGAACGCACAAACTCAGCGCCGTCAAGAGCACCTTTGACCACACCAGCAGCAAACGCAGCACAGTTGAGACCACCAAAGTCTTTCGGCACTGAAATGTATTTGTTGAGAATGGAGTCTCCTTCTGGTCGTATCATATCTTTCGATAGCAAAGGAGCTGAATGTTAATACAATGAAGAAAGCAGAGACGGAAGAAGCGGAGAAGACGAAAGCAGAAAGAAGAGTAACGAAAGAAGAAAAGAAAGAAAAAGAAGCAGCGAAAAGCAAAGAACATAGAATGAAACGTTACATTCATCATCATTGTCGGTGCTTCGTTCAAGCAGTGCTTGTTGGCCAAACAGGACCTTCCACATCGTATACGATATAAATGCCAAAATTCTCAACAATTCTTTTTGTTCGAAGAAGAAGAAGAAGATAAGAAGAAGAAAGGAAAAGAAGCAGAAGAAGAACAATAACAAGAAGGATGAAGTTATCTTCCTGCAAAGCTGAAACAAAACAACACACCACATATACACAGAGATAAACAACATACCCACGTCTCGTTTGTAATTTTTCTCTCTGAAGCTGATGAGTTCCAGTGCACGAATGCCAACGTGGTAGCCAGCGTTTGAGAGGCGTGTCTCCAGCTTTGTCACATCGTTTACTTTGTCTTGCGAGAACTGCACAAACTCAGAGAATAGATAGGCAAACGCACTCAAGCTGACCTTTTAAAAATAAAGCCGCAATCATCATTGAGTGTTTTGTTTAATTTTTTTTAAAACGAACAAACCTCTTTCTTGCCTTTGGTAACTGGTCTGTCCACGATGTTCAGGACGGGTCTATTCACGATGTTCATCTTCTTTTCTTCTTCTTCTTCTCTCTTTTTTTTTGTTTTGCCAAAAGAAAGGCATGACAACAATTTAAAAAATTTAAAGCATTCAAAATACGCTTGTTATTTAAATCATATTAAAAATTTAAAATATGTAAAATATTTGTATTATTCAAAAAATGTCAACAATGTTGCTGTCATAAGCATAAAATTACTTTGTAAGAGGAGAAGAAAGCGGAGAGGAGGGAGTGTGCTCTCTGGAGACCCTATGGAAGCACCCAGCGGCGAGACTCGTGGAGGCATTCGACCAGCATCATCCAACCGCCGTTCAAGCAGCAGCAACAACAACAACGCCACGACGTCGTCTTCTTCCTCCCCCGCCACTGCGACTACTGTCTATTTAAATATTTATGACCTGATGCCGAGCGGCTCTCACAACTGGGCCTACAGCCTTGGTCTCGGCATGCACCACTCCGGAGTTGAGGTCTATGGCAAAGGTATGCTCCACGTTCACCTTTTTGTTTCTCTCTCTCTCTTCGTGCTCTCCTCTTCTTTACCATTTGTCGTTTTCTTTTTCCTCCATCTTGCCACATAGAATATGGTTTCTTTGGGCACACGGGGCCTGGCACCGGTATCATTTCCACCACGCCGCGTCTCATAGAACCTCCGGCACGGTTCAGGTAGGGCTCTTTTTGTTGGTCGTCTTGTTTTGTTTTTTCGTGTTTCGTTTGCAGTTCTTTCTGTTGTTATTTTCGTGCACTCCTTTGCTCCTTTGCTCCTTTGCTCCTTTGCTCCTTTGCTCCTTTGCTCCTTTGCTCCTTGCTCCTTTGCTCCTTTGCTCCTTTGCTCCTTTGCTCCTTTGTCCTTTGCTCCTTTGCTCCTTTTTTGCTCCTTTGCTCCGTAGTCTTGTTTTTCGTTTTTGTTTTCCTCCTCTGGAACTTGTGCTTGTTCTCCTTTCGGTTAGTCGTTTTGTGTTTCTCCCTCTCATCTGCTTTGCAATCGCTCAAACAGAGAGTCCATAGCGATGGGCGAAGTAACTCTCTCCTACAACGAAGTGAAGAAGATCATAGAAGAGATGGCAAGCCAGTTTCTGGGCAAAAGATACCATCTCACAGACTTCAACTGTAATGCCTTTTCTGATGCCTTCTGTCGGCGGTTGCTCTCCAAGCCCATTCCTACTTGGGTTAATCGTTTGGCTTATCTTGGTTCGTTTCCGTTCTTTTCCTTATTGTTGTTCTTGTTCTTCTTCCTCTTCTTCCTCCATGTTATGTGGTTCATTGTACAGTCCTCACGTCCTTCTTCTCCAAAACAGGAAGCTTTGTAAAAGATTTATTACCTGGTTCTCTCATTCAACCGGTCCGTAGTCTCCTCTTCCTATGTAAAGTACTATTGTCTTCTTATTTTTGGCTTTGTTTCTATGTATTACAGCCGGCAGATGCTGTTCAAGTCGTGCAAGAGCAGTCTAGCAAGAAAATCACATTCACTGGAGTTGGCCGCACTCTCTCTGACAAGTAAGTCAAGCCTCTTTTGTTGTTCTCTATCTCTCCATACGTTTATGGCCCAACAATGTTGACGTGAAACAGCCAATCTACAACACGAGGCGGCATCAGAGCGGACATAAGAGGTTCTCCTAAAACCGCAAGAAAATCAGCGACAACTATTATATCCGTGGATGACAACGCACCCTCCACTCGCATACAAGTATGGTTTCCAAACGGCAACAAAGTTCAACAGCGGTTTAATCTTGTTCATACAGTAGCGGACATCTACTCTTTTGTAGATGGGTAATTCCCTCTTCTCTCCTCTTCTTTATCTGTCATGTTCTCTCTCCCTCCCTCTCTCTCTCTCTCTCTCTCTCTCTCTCTCTCTCCCTGCTATATTTTCTAAAACACGAAACCAAACAAACAGAATGGAGCCAGAGTATAAAGGTCGGTACAAACTTTTTATGGTATACCCACGACAGGAGCTTTTGGACCGGAAACTCACGTTGGATGAGGCCTACCTCATCAACGCCTCTATTATTGTTGAGCTCCTGAGCTGATGTTCATTCTATTCTTCTTCTTGTAATGCACAAACAACGACGACTGTACAACATCTTGCTTATTTATAAAACGTTTCAAGTACAAGTGGATTTTCTTCAAAGCAGGAAACGGTTACTGAAATGTATTCGCAAGGCTCTATTCAAAGGAGAAAGTTTGGAAGGAAGGAACTTTGGCAGCAAACCCACGAGAGACCTTCAGCTCAGGCCGGCCCCCTCCCAAATGCATGACCACATGACAAACGGTCCCCATTTTGCCGCCCAGGTTGGGGTCATAGACAAAG
Organism: Balamuthia mandrillaris; assembly: GCA_031835245.1. NCBI lineage: Eukaryota > Discosea > Longamoebia > Balamuthiidae > Balamuthia > Balamuthia mandrillaris. The sequence continues at coordinate 37,181 of JAVKOQ010000053.1, read as the reverse complement.
GGTCGAAGAATGGGCAGCTTCCTCTCCTCCTCCTCCTCCTTCTCCTCCTTCCCATCATCTCTCAACACCCTCATCACGGTCTCCTCGCTGCAAAACCTCTCTGCTTGCTCTCCTTCTGCCAGTTCATGAAGAAGCTCTGTCATGCGAGCATGCCGCGCCAAGGAAGATTGCAAGCGATCCGCAGACAAGTTCACCTCTTCGTGGGAGAGGTAATGGTTGGTCCTCCAATGCACTTCTTCCATCTTCTCCTCCTTCCCCTCTTTCTCTGCTGCTTCCTCCCCTTCTCCTGTGTCCTTCTTCTTGTTTTGCTTGGGTGGTTGGAGTGGAATGGGGGAGGGAGGAAGAGACCAGAGGTGTGGGCCAGCAAACTCCAAATGAAGAGCATGTCCCAGAGCATCACAAGCAAGAATGGCGCTGCTGGTGCCGCGCATGCTGGCATCCATGCCCCGCACCACCAACTCCTCCCATTCTGCCACCGTCTCACACTCCAACGCGGCTCGCAACAACATGTGAATGGGCACTCCTTTGCCACTTCTTTCCCCCTCTCCTTTTTCTTCTCCTCCTCCTTCTGGCGTCGCCTGGACTTGCACTTGCTGTTCTGGAGATGTGGTGGGTTGGTGGCGAAGAAAGTTCAAGGTGACGGCCAGGCCGTGGTTGTTCACTCCAATCTTGCCGATGATGCCCGGTTCTGTCAGCATGAGAATCTTTTTCCCTGCTCCTTCCCTTTCTTCCTGCGTGTTGGCCAAGGTTGGAAGCAAAAAAGCAAGCAGAAAGGAGGGAGCAAGACCGTGAGTGATGAAGAATGAAGAAAGCAGAAAGAAGGAGGTGAGAAGAGATGGAAAGAAAAGAAAAGAAAAGGGAGGAGAACGGGAGGAAGGCACCTTCTCGAGGAGGACCACAACCACATGCTCTTGCATCTCCTCCATCCAGTCCCAATTCTGAGCCAAGATGGGGTTCTTTCTTTCCCTTGCTTCTTCCTCTTTCACCTTGTTGGAAGGAAAGCAAATGGTGGAACATTCTCCTCTGCTTTCCATCAGTCAAAAGGAAAAGCACTCCTGAAGAAAGAGACAGCAAGAAAGAAAGAAAGAAAGAAAGAAAGAAAGAAAGAAAGAACGAAAGAAAGAAACGACAAGAAAGAAAGAAAGGCAAGAAAGAAAGAAAGAAACGAAAGAAAGAAAGGAAGAAACGACAAGAAAGGAGAAGAAAGAAAAAAGAAAAAAGAAAGAGAAAGAAAGAAAGAAAGAAAGAAAGAAAAAAGAAAGAAAGAAGAAAGAAAGAAAGAAAGAAAGAAAAAGAAAGAAAGAAACGACAAGAAAGAAGAAGAGAAAGAAAGGACAAGACAAGAAAAGGAGGAAGGAAGCAACGAACATGTCCTTGGGGAAGGTGTTCATGAGTTCAGTCCTGCAGTTCAAGGCGTAGACCCAGCGAAGGTCCACCTCTGCTCCACGGGCAATGCCCTCCATCTCCTCGCAATACTCCCTCTTGAACCCATGGATGACGCTGTGGAAGGAGGAGGCCTCTGCCAGGAGGCTCTCTTCGCTTCTGCCCTGGAAGACGGTTCGTTTGTAGATCTGGATGGTGGCGGCGATCTTGTCCTTCAGCAGCCGACCCAGTCGCAAGCCTCTTTCCTCCGCCGTGCCCCCTTTCACATGGTAGAACGGAATAGGAGGTGGCAACTCAGGCGGTGGACCCCACAAAGCGAACCCCCTCTTGCCGCTTTCCCATCGCAGCATCATTGCCATTCCTTTGTTTGGTTGCTTTTTTTCTTAGCGTGTTAACCGAATCGTTAAAGGCTTTTTAGGTCGCCTTTCGTTTTGTTTCGAACAAGCTCCTTGCTTCTCTCTCTCTCTCTCTCTCTCTCTCTCTCTCTCTCTTGCGCTCTCTCTATAAAAGGGTTACATAACGAAATAGTGGTTGTTCAGGAGTAGGCCTTTTCATCGTTTTGTTCTTCAAGAGTCTTCTTCTTCGTCATCACCCCCTTCCTGGTCCTCGTGTTCATCATCACCCTCTTCCTCTTCCTCTTCTTCGTCTTCGGTGTCGTCTTCGTCGTAACTATCAGAGTAATACTGTAAATACTCATCATCTTCGTTCCAATCGTCCGTGCTTTGTCTACATTGGTGAAGAACTGACCTAAGTAACGCATTCCAGAGAAGAGAAGAAGAGAGTACGTACAAAGAGGAATCAAAGGGGTTGTGCAGCAACTCTTGCTCCAACTTCACCAAACGTCGCATCAGCAAGTCGTATTGCTCCCCCGTTGTGTTCCACCTTTCCGTTTCCTCCTTCAACTCTGCAATCTGTTGCTCTGCCGCTTCTTCCTCTTCCTTCTCTTTCTCTGAGGAGGAGGAAGAGGAAGAAAGATGTCCACCATGATGAACACGTTCTTCCAATTGGCTGATGCGTTGGTTCAGCTCTCCGATCTTCATCTGAGAGGATCCCAGGGGTTTCCAGGAAGGATGGCTTTGGTCCAACAAAAGCTCCAAGGAAGAGAGGACCATGGTCAGCTGTTCCGTGATGTCGGTGGTCAATTCTGCCTTGTCCAGTGCTTTCAGTCTGGTTTGCAATGTTCTTGCTTCTTCATGCAGTCTGGTTTTAAATTTTAAAAAAATATGTGGTGAGACAGTTTTGCAGGAGAAGGAGAAGGAGAAAGAGAAAGAGAAGGAGAAGGAGAAGGAGAAGGAGAAGAGAGAGGAGAGTACTCGAGCAAATCATGAGTGGAAGACACGTGTTGCTGATGAGAGATAATATGTGTGAAGTGGCTGAGACAGTTGTCAACCTCAATGGCTTGCTGCTGCTCTTTGAGTTTCTCCACTGCATTCTCTTGTTGCTTTGTTATGATGAACAACAACCTTTGGTGCCAACACAATATGGTTATAACTTTACAGTTTAAATGCACAACGAACAAAGAATAACACAAAGAAAAAGAAAGAGAAAAAAGAACAAGAACGAAAAGGGAAAAAACCAACGAGTTCGGAGCATAGAAAGGCTGCCACGTTTTCAGCACGCCTTTTGCTTGTTCGAATTCATATTTGGTCCGACACTTGGCTGCTTGGCGTTGCCATTCTTCTTCATACAGCCTCCCTATGCCTGAAATGCATTTCTCCCTCAGTTTGTGAGTGATGGATTCCATTATGTGGATCAGTTTCGAGGCATCTTTGACAGAGGACAATTCCTGTGTCATACAAAGAACGAAGCAAGTGAGCAACGCCGAAAAAAGAAAGCAAAGAGAAGAAGCAAACCATTCTCTCTAATTCTTGAACTGTTTGCTCCAATTCCACCAGTTCTGAGCAGGCCCACTCCAACTCTGCTCTCTCTTTCCCACTGCTTTCTTTTGCTTCCTCCCCCACTTTCTCTTTGTTTTTGGGGTGCAAGCAAGGAGGGAGGCTCCCATCCGCAACCCATTGATTCACTGGTTGAAAGCGTTGCAGCAAGCATCGCTCTTGCTCTTCAAACAAACTCCTCCCTTTGCTCACCAGAAATCCTCTCAGACTTGCACATCTCCTCTCAATGTTGTTGTGTGCTTCGTGGAAAGCGCTGCTTGGGGGCGACTGGCGGGCAACCTTCAAGGATGACAATGATTTGTCCACATCCTGCTTGGTCTTGTTCAACTGGTGGGAGAGCTCCAGAATGGGTTTGAGCGGAGAGGAGTTGGTGTTTTGCAGGAGAGAGGAGAGAGTGAGAAGGGCGGAATGAGTCATCTTCTCCAGCTTGCACAGTGGCTGAAATGCTGTCATTTGCCTCGCCAGTGGAATTCCTTTGCTTTGCTGGTTGCGGTGCACAGAGCATCAGCCAGGGAAGAAGAACAAGAGAAACAAGAACAACAACAAGAAGAACAGGAACAAGAAGGAGAAGAAAAAGAAGAAGAAGAGAGAAGAGAGAAGAGGTACTTTCTCGCTGAGGGGAGGAAGGGTGTCGTGCTGGAAAAAAGGGAACCCAAAAATGGGCCAAGGAATGTGGCTCCATCGTTCCATTGCATGCCTCGCCAACTCGCATGTCAACAGTGGGATGTATGGAGTCAGTTCTTTCTCCACTTTGCTCATCACTTCCATCGCCACTTGCGACTCACTGGCCATTTCCCACAGCACTGTCAAAGCAATGAAAACAGCACACAACTTGAATGAGCACCACACATGAAGCGGACAAAGAGAACCAACAACAACAACAAAAGAAAACAACAAAAACAAGAAAATAAAAATATAAAAAAAAAAGACAGACAACAAAGGAGCGAACCATTCACAAGCTGTTCGTTCGTCCCAGCATGTTGCTCCTCCGGAAGGAGAGAAGGCTCACCCCTCAACCCCACCACCCACTCTTCCATTGCTTCCTTCAGTGCTTCATTCAAGTCTTCTCTCACTCTCTCCGCCATGCTCAACACCCGCTTCCTTCTCTCCTCCGCTTCCCAAGAAGCCTCTTGCCTTGTGTCCTCCTTGCTCATCATGGCTCTGGCATGATAGACATGCAGCGTGCACAAGAAGAAAGCCAACAATCGCAACTTCTCCCCATGCTTCTTCCCAACCACCAAGTATCGTGCTCTCACCGCTGCCACGCCTTTCAACATCTCCTCCACTCGATGTTTGTCCATGTCCGCCATCAGTGCTTCCGCTGCCTCCACCACCGCTGCCACGGGATCACGGACAGCAGTCATGTGATGGTACCAGAAGCGTTGTTTGGAGGGATGATGGAGGAAGCGATGACGGATGGTTCTGGCTTGGTTCAACAATTGCACTATTTCCTCCCTCAAGAACCTCTCTTTCCATTCTTCACAAAGTTGCTCCGCTTCTTCCGCTTCTTCTTCTTGTTCGTGTTGCTCATCAGAGCTGTCCTCATGGCGAGTGGTGGTGGTTGTGGTGGTTGCTGTGGTGTTGAGGATGAGGTGGTGGAGTTGATCAGAGAGAGAAGAAACATGGGACAATGCTTCATCCACCTCCATTTGAATCTCAGCCACTTCATTGGCCAACACTTCTGACAGCTTCTCCCTCAACGCTTCCTTGAAGAGACCCACCCGTCGGGATGTGGATGGCACATCTTCTTTCAGGCATGTGGCGAGATCGAGAAGTTTGTTTGCTTGTTGAAGAGCAGTTTCGAGTTGGCTGACAGAAGGCTGGTCTGGCAGATTGAGTTGCTGGAGTTGTTGCTCCACTTCAATCACATTCTTCATCACTCTGGTTTTGTGTAGGGGTATTTCGTTTCTGTGTTAAGAGCAGAAGAGAGGAGGGAGCAATAAACAAAAAAAACAAAAAAAAAAGGTGAACACGAACTGTAACATGCTGTTTTGGCTCTTCACCCCAAGCTGCTCAACCCTCCTGATGAGCCTAAGCTTGTCTTGAACACGGCCTGTGACTTCATCGGAGGTGAGGGCAGGGAAATCACGCAGTTCGCTGCGCAGCTTTATCAACTCTGCCTCAATGGCCTCACCCATCAGTTCTTGTTGTTTCTGCAGTCGAATTCGCACTTCTGCTTTCTCTTCCTCTCTCAGCCTTTTCATTTCAACCAGAAACAACCACCACATGAAACGAAAAGTTATGAGTTGGGGACAAACACCAGAGTGGCAGAGTAAGAGATAGAGATAAAGAGAGAGAGAGGGTGAAAAGGAGAGCAGAGAAACAGAGAAATGGAGGTGTGTGCAAACCAGTCAAAGCCTTCACTCTTTCTTCTGTGACAAAAGTTGAACACTTCCAAGAGGGAACTGAACAGAGATTCCACTTGCTTGCTCTCTCCCTCCATGCTGCAATACAGCTTTGCCTTGGAGATGGACCCTTGCCAAGCCAACACTTCTGCCAGTTTCTCTTGCCACACTTTGACCTCTTCTTTCTCGCCATTCTCCTGTTGTTTGCCACATTCTGCCATCAGCAACCAAGCACCAACAAGCAAGCAAGCAAGCAAGCAAGCAAACGAACCAACACAACAACCATGGGAAGAGAAGAGGAGAACCTACCTCACTCTCCAGTTTGGACAGTTGGGTCAGCGCATAATAACAGTTCTTGGCATGGCCCAGAAGGTCTTGACTCCATCCATCCCCATCACCTGTGCTGTCATGATGAGATGCTTCTCTTTCTTTCTCCGCAGCGGCCACCAACACCTCTGTCTCTTTCCTCACCATCCACTCCGTTTGCCTCCAGGCATCCCTCAGGAGCGCGATGGCGTGCAACTGGAACTTGCGCAAGAGCTTCAAGCGAGTACGCGTGTCTCCAAAACACCCCTCCACCTCCTGCTCTTGCCCAACTGGTTTGCACATCTCACACATGTACTGGCTCACCTTGTCCAACAACTGAATGCACAGTCTGCTGTGGGCAGCATTGGCGGAGGGCTCTTCCAGTGAACTTGGGGCCGTGGTTTGAACGCACCGCAAAAGGTCTTCCATGGTTTGCAGGGCGGCCTGAGTGTGTGATGCAGTTTGCAGCAGCCATTCTTCTGTTGTTTTCAAGGCTTGGATGCTCCTGATGTTCAATGTCAGTTCACCACACAACGCAAGCAAAACGCAAACAAACAAACAAGCAAGCAAACAAGCAAATGGATCAAGGAAGGAAAACAGTACTGGAGGTCATCCAAGAAGGGCACGCAGGGAGGCAAGTAATACGCGTGAGCCAGCCACTTCTCTACCTCCTCCACGAAGGCCTTCACTCGCGCCACATGCCTCTTGTCCCACAAAACATGCCACCGAGAAAACGCTCGCTTCTCTTCTGAGGAGGAGGAGGAGGAGAGAATGCGTTTGATCTCCGGCACTCTGTGCATGAGGTACAAACACCCCTCCACTTTGGCCTGTTCCACAGAGGGCACAAAGGAAGGTGGGTCACCCGACCAGAATGAGCTTGTGCACTTGTTGCCAGTGTCGAAGATGCGAAAAACATCTATTTGTAAATACTAACATTAATAACAAGAAAAAGAACAGAGAAACCAAATGATAAAATAAGAAAAAGAAAAAGTACGGCGCTTGTTGTTGGACGTCAGTGTGAACAAATAGGTAGCGGTTACAATGGCAAACGTGTAAGAACCAATACGGGCGCCTTGAGGAAGTTTGCCCATGTCAGCAATGACACGGCGTCTATCCAACGCGAAGTCGGTCATGGTGAAGGTGGGAAATCCTCGATGAAAGCACAGTTCTCCCTCAGAGCTGAACGTGATGACTCGGTGGGAGTCAGCGTGGAAGGCCAGACAATCCTTTTGGATTCTTAGTATTCCGCGTTGTCTGGCTTTCATGCTGAACCAACGCTGTGAACATTATTTAGACACAAAACAAACGGAAAGAGATATACTTAAGAGAGAGGCGAACGAGAGGAGGGACAGAGACAGGAGAACAACAAACAAAACTTAAACAAAAAGAACGGTACAATATTATGTCCAACAGAGAGATAAGCGCATCCTGCACGAGTGAAGAGGTTGAAGGAGCCTCTGGTCCACTTAGAGTTTATGTCAAACTTGCTCGGTTGACCAATGTCATGCAACGGAAAGAAGATTCTGTGCATGTTTAACTTCACTTCTGTGCCTGATTTCTACATGGAGGAGAGAAAGAGAGAGAAGAAAGAGGGAGAAGAGAACAGGGAAGAGAAGAAGAAGAAGGCAATAAAGAACAGTGAGTCCCAAGCAAAGGGAAAAAACAAAAATGGGTGTCACCATACCTGCACCGCACAAATGATGTACCCTTTGACATCCACCACCTCCGAGAGTCCCTCCTCCGGCTCGCAAACACAGAGGTGTCGCTTCTTGTCTTGATGATCCGCCACAAGCCCAACCAGAGAGCTCACTCTCAAGCTGTCTCTTCTCACACGGAACACAACCGCTTCCACGTCCCAAATGCCTCGGAGGCAACGAATGCGGGAGACTGAATAATCAGAGCAACTTGGGTTGTGATGTTCCCAATCTGCTCTTTGGAAGAGAATCACAAACTCTCCATTCAGCAGAGAAGCAGCAATGAGACGAGAGTCCCACCACACACGCCCCACGGAGAGCTCACCGCCCGAACCCTCTGTTTCCATGGTTTCGGTAGAGCGGTAACCATTCTTCAAGTCGCACTGTTGGATGATGCACGTGTCTATCCTGTGACGTTTAGCGCGGGTAGGGTACACTTCAAAGGAATAAAGAGTAATACATCCAGGCTCGTGCTCTATCATTGAAGTGAAGAACCAAGAGAGCAGAGAGCAGCAGAGGAAGCAGGAGACATTTGAGCAAACAAGCAGAGATTTAAAGAGATAGAAAGAGAAAGAGAAAGAAAAAGAGAAAGAGAAAGAGAAAGAGAAGGAAAAAGAAAAAGAAAAAGAAAAGGAAAAAGAGAAAGAGAAAGAGAAAGAGAAAGAGAAAGAGAAAGAGAAAGAGAAAGAGAAAGAGAAAGAGAAAGAGAAAGAGAAAGAGAAAGACGAAAAGAATAGAGAAAGAGAGAAATGGAATGGCTACGAACCAGTAACAACCTCATTTCCCTGGATCTTGATGATCCGTCCCTTCAAAGTCGTTGTTGCCACGAAAGAGCCATCGGATGCACAAAAAACATGCAGTCTGCTAGGCGAAGTAGTGCACCCTACTATCACCAGTTCTCGCTCTTTAAAAATGAAAGAATACAAACATGGAAAAAAGAGAGAAGAGTCAGCAAAGCGAGAGCGAAAAGGACTCTCATGAACAAAGAGTATGAAGAAGCCGAACCATGGTCATATTCGAGAGCCGCAATCGCAGAGGAGCCAATGCCGCTGGGCACGAAATGACGGACACCATAGCCACCTTTTGTCCAAGCCCCAGTTCTATGGTACCTGTCCACGAACGCTTCTTTTGCAACTTTGTTTGTTTTCGTTTGAAAGCATTATCAGTTATGAGTACCGAGAAGAGAAGAAGAGAAGGGAAGTGAGAAGCGGAGAGAGAGAGAGCAAAGAGAAGAAAGGCATTACAATCCTCGTCAAAGTCGTGGTCTTCGTTCCACAGTTGGCGATAAAGCCTGCGCCAGAGCCTGGGGTCCTCCGTCACCGCACGAGCCTCCTTGCACAACACAGCAAACCGCCCGACCTCTTCCGGGGCCAACCACTGGAACACGCAGTGCAGCACTTCCAACGGCAGGTCCAACAACTTCACCCTCTCCTCTTCCTCTTCTTCTTCTCTCTTTCCCCCCTCCACTTCCTCTTTTGCTTTTTCTTTCACCTCTGTTTCTTCTTCTTCTTCGTACGCTTTGTCTTCCTCTTCTTCTTCCTTTTCTGCTTCTTTGTTTTCCACTACTACTTTTTGATCTATTGTCTCCTCTTTTGTTTCTTCTTTTTCTTTGCCTTTGTGTTGTTCATCTTCTTCTTCTTGCACAAAGACGTTTTCTCTTTCTCTCTCGTTTCTCTCCTCCTGTTCCTCCCGTTGTGGCTGCTCCGCAGGCAAGGGCAGGTAGACGCCCTCACCGCCGCAGTGGTTGCAGGGCGTGTAGTGCTCCTCCTCTCCCCCCACTCTGACGTTGTTGCAGGCGCTGCAAACCAACAGAGGCTGCTCCTCCTCTCCCCTTTCCTCCTCCTGCTCCTCCTCACGTCGCGCATGCTGCTCGGCGGCACTGGTGCTCCTGTTCTCGGACCCGCACATGCTGCATTCCCACGGGGCATGGTTGACGTAGGTGCAAACGCTGCATGCCCACGGTGCGAAGGACATGCTCTCGGCTTAGCTTGGGCTGTGGTACCTTTGCCAAAGACTCCTCCTCCTTCTTCGTTTTTCTGCTGTTGTGTTGGTCGACCGACGCGTATGTATTTCGGCGTTTTGGAGCTTTAATGACAAACTTCTCTTTGTCTTAATAATATCAGCCTCTTATAAGAGGAGACGAGCGAGGAGGGCGGAGAAGACATGAGCGTGGTGACGTGGGTGTATCTTCCTGTTGGTCTAGTGTATGCTTTCAGAGCACCAACGTTGAGCGTTTCGCTGTTTCTGTGTTCATCAGTCAGCAGGACGGGGTGTGTGACCGCACCAAAAGATAACCCTTTCGACTACATCACAGTCAGCCTATTCTCTTTCCATGTGGTGTACGTGGCATCATCAGAGCACGTGCCGAAATTGCAGCTGATCAACAGGTTTGGTTGGCAACGTGGCAACCACCATCTTCAAGCTTTGTTATGTTCGTTTGTACAGTTCAGCAGAGGAAGAGAACCATTGCAAAGTTAAAGATGAACATGTTGGTGGCAGTCATCGTGATGGCCAGTTGCATTCAGGCAGTCATCTGTTTTAACTTGCCCGGATCAGAGCCTCGCGAGTTCCAACCTGGCGAGCGGGTACCCCTGTTGGTCGGAAAGTTGACCAGCGCAAAGACACAAACTACCTACCGCTATTACGACCTCCCGTTTCCTGCCCCGGCCGAGGTCAAAGACGCCAGAAGTAACCTAGCCGACATCCTTTTCGGGGACGTGCTGGAAAATTCTCTCTATGAGGTATGTGTTTGTGTGGTTGGTCATTCTTTTCCAGAAGCAAACTAACCACTAACTTTAAACTAAAAAAACCAACGTTGACTGTGCGATAGATATTGGCGGAACAAGACGAGAGCTGCAAAGTGGTTGCGCACACGACCTACAAACGCGATGAAGTGGATGAGTACATTGAAAAGATTGAACAGGAATACCGTGTACATTGGTTCTCTAACAACGAAACTGTACTTGTTTGTTGTTGTGGCTTACTTGCTTTCGTTTCTACAACAGGGTCATAGATAAGCTTTCCAGCCTCACTAAACAAACGAATGACCAGGAAAAGGCAAGAAACAAACCAGGTTTCCCGTTGGGTTCGCCACGTCAACGTATATACTCTGCGCTTTTCTTCTCTCGCTTGCTCAGTAGGTTTGTCTGCGCCCGCCACGTCAACGTATATACTCTGTGCTTTTCTTCTCTCGCTTGCTCAGTAGGTTTGTTAACCTTGTTCCTCCTTACAGGCTGAGCGTAAAATATTGCTAAACAACCACGTTGATATCACCATCTTTTACCACAAAAATCCTACCAACAATGGCATCCAAGTGGTGGGTTTTGAAGTCAAAGCGGACAGGTATCCTTGCTGCATTCCTTGCTAAAAGTTGTCGCTTGACCGTTATTTGCTTTTCTTTTGCTCCTCTAGTCGTGCTTGGCCGAAGGGCAGACCCTGTAGCTCTGAACCTGCTCACAGCCTAGTCTTGAGTCCTCATAAGGATTCAACCTCTGTTCATTGGACATACTCCGTGACTTGGGAGCTAAGATAATCGACCTCTGGAATTCTGAACGCGGAAGCGAACATGTACATGTTCGCTCGTCCATTTGTTGAAGCGTCTTCCGCTGCAATTACTTCAAAAATATTCACAAACTTTTATTTGAAACGTTTTTTAAAGGAAGAGAAAGTGGAAAAGGACGAGGAAGAGGAAGAGGAAGAAGCTGAGGATGAGGATAAAGAAGAGGAAGAGGAAGTGGAAGTGGAAGAAGCTGAGGATGAGGACACTAAACAGAAGACTTCTATCTGATCTACGGTGCCCGAGGAGCATCCGATAAATGTAACGGAGCCTTTGCCAGTTGAATCAGCAAATGAGGTTGGAAAGTCGAACCTGCAACTCTTCTGCTTCACAAATACATCACTGCCAGCCCCTCCAAATGCAGGACCACACGCATCCATTCCCCAAATACTGTGAGCATTGCGGTGGCGGGGGGTTATGTGGGAATACTTGGTGGGTGGAATGTTGTGGGGATTGGTAAGGGTGAAGATGAAGGTTCTAAGATCCCAGCCAGAACCTTTTGTCCCCCAGGGCAGCGGTGTATAACCACCGAAGACGTAACCCTTTGAACGAAGAAGGACAACAGTTTCTGTCAAATGGTCACACAGGTCGTGGAATGTAGTGGTGCTAAAGCCATCTCTGGAGGCGCGATACGCAAGCCTCCACTTATTGTTGCCACTGCCGACCCACTCCGCCAGCAATTGTTGCTGCTCCTCGTTTGCTAAAGTGCACTCGTCGAAAATTCCCGGTATGCTCCGCTCTGGTTGCCAACTATTCTCATTTGTCGTTGTTTGGCTTGGCTTCGGTTGCCATTGGTTGCCAACGGTTTCTCGTTGGCTCAGCGCACCCTCACTTTGGTCGGGTTGCTCCAGCAAGCCGGTAAGCTGATAAAACTCCAGCTCCTTCCTGAGCTCCAACAGAGCGTTTTTTTTCTCCGGAGGGATCAACTCGCCAGTACGGAGATAGTTGAGGATAAGACGGAAGTGTTTGGGGTCTCTGTCGATGAAGTAGGCGCCGTCTGTATCAGGCTGCAGTTTCCAAGCACCGGAGAACATGGACCAAGAAAGGAGGTGGGGTCTTGCTGCAAGGTAGCCAGGCTGGTCATGAAGTACTGTCCTCCCACATTAAGCTTCACCACCAAAGGGAACTGACCCCTTTCATGTTGACCTTCCTCGTGAAGCATTGCTGTTGGTACAGAGTGTAATGTCACTCACACAAACAAAATGAGAACCTTTTATAAAACCGAGTTTCGCGTGGCACGAGTAGCCCGAATTTGCACTCCTCGTTCTGCTTAGTATGTGAATATTATTTGGCGGCGTATATTAACAAGCCAATGGAAAATCAAAACCATATATCTCTGATTTTCTGTTGGTTGAAACAAATTAACAACTTTTCCTTTATATTTTTTCGATTTGTTTACAAACTTTTCAAGAAGTGGAATAGGAGTCTCCGAGAGTGTGTAGCTGATCTCGAGCTTCCCGCCATTCATCAGCAGATATGCCTCCCTCCGCATAAGCCACGTGTTTGCTCTTATCGATAGCTTCGAAGCGAGCTATCAGCGTTTCGATGTAATGGCTCATGTCGGTGGTCGTTTGAACGTGAGACATCACAGGCACTTGGAAAGGGAGCTTGGTTGCTTTGCTTTCCTCTTTTTCTTTCTCTTCAGGAGAGGAATGTAGAATCTCTCCTTCTTCCGTTACCCTCATTGTGTCAAAGAAACGAGGAAAAGCGATTGGCAATGCCATTTTGGAAGACACTGTCTCACTATCGAGACAAGAGGGAATGAGAGGAACGAAACGAGAAAAAGCGAGAGAAGTCTAGAAGCAGAAAGGGCCAAAACCTTGTGCGGTTCATGCAAGAATGGCGAGACAGAAACTCATCCAACAATTGTTTAGTGTGTTGAACGTTCCGTGTGCCGCGCAATACAACGGCCTCAGATACCACCTGTTGAATGTCGAAAGAAATGGAAGGAATAAGCAAAAAAAGAAAAAATAAAGGAAAGAAAAAACTTACATGACGAATGGTATCAGCGAAGGAAAGGTTGCAAAGATAAGAAGCCGAGAGAATGTCTCGTGGACCAAATAGTTGGTCTGCTTTTGGTGTGGATGGAATATGTTGAGCAAGTGGAAAAGGTAAAGCGACGCTCATCGAGCTCAACTTCATGGAAGGCTCTGTTCGTATAGTCCACATAAGGTCTGTTAGTGAAGTTGATCTATCTCTCAACCTGATAAACGTAAAAGTTAGAAACAATGAATACCACAACACAAAACAAGAGAAGCACAATAGCGCTACAAAACATTAGAGTAAGAGGGGAGCAATAAATATACCTAAACGGTAATGAAGCGGTGTCGATAGCAGAGGCAACGACTGCACTTGTATGATATTTTAACGAAGGCTACAGTACGTGCTGTGAGATAGAGGAAAGAAACAAGAGAAAACAAGAGAGAGAGAGAGAGAGAGGGGGGAACGAACATCAATGCCAACGTAAGGAAGAGAAGAGGACCAATAAGGACTAGGGTGAATAGGAATCAACACGTTTGTCAATGGAGAGCGATCACAAATTAGGGAATGAATGCTCAAAGCTGTATTTAACACATTTCTTTCTTCTGCTAACTTTTGTTTCAAATAATTGATGTGAACACAAGAAACACAAATACAAACACACGCCAAGAAACAAACGATAAAGAGAAAACTGATCGAGTAGGAGGAGGAGAACGTACTTGAGAAGAGGAAGAATGAGCAGAAGCCAAACCATACGTCCACACAGGCTGTCTCGTGCCCAGCTCGTCTCTCACTTCCGAAAGAAACTGCTGCGCGAAGCCCCCAAATCCACTATCCACATCGATCATGCACTGAACGCCTTGCATAACGTCACACTCTTCGCTCAAACGTCGAAACGAGTCCAACATGTCTTCTTTTTCGTAGATGTTGTGAGAAAAGGATTGTACACCATGAGTCCAGAGGTTGAAAGGATCCACCTCGAACTTTACGGAGGAGAGCTCGTGGATGGATAGAGGAGAGAGATCAGTTTGTACAAAGTCGGACCAGACTTGAACCACTTTTTCCATGGAGTAGTTGCTGGCAGAGGATGAGGAAGAGGAAGCGGGTGAGGAGGATGAAGATGCTGCAGTGGAGGATAGATGAATGTCTCGTAGGAATGCATTCTTTTCTTCGACATTCATCATGACGGTTTCTAACTTGCCTTCCCTTTTTCAATACTCAAAAGAATAAGACTGCGAAGACGTAGAAAAAGCAGGAGAATAGAAGGAAGAAGAATGAAGAAAGAAATAGAAAGAAGCAGAAAGAACAACAGGAGAAGCAAGTTCTAACCATGGTCTGCTCTCTTCTTCGTGGGAAGCATGTTGTGGTTGTTGGTGGAGGCGTTGGCCTCGAATGGCTTGAGTGGAGGACGGATAGGATGAATGAGAGCCAGTAGTCTTCGAGAGAGAGCCGAGACCTCCTTTCAAGTCGAATAAGAGCAACCGCGGTGTATAGCTTTTTGACTCCTTTTTTTTTCTGGATGAGATAACGCGAGAGAGCAGCAAGGTAGAACAACGAGATAGAGAGAGAGCGCGCAAGAGAGCGCAAAGAGAGAAGCGCGGATCCGTAAGATGAATAAGAAAGAGAAAGACCAAATGATAAACCTTGTGATAACGCATCAAGACTTCATGATCGATTCCGGAATTGTTTTTCTGTTTCGATTCTTTATCCACTCCGATGGCTTCATCCTTTATTACACAAAAAAAAAATGAATAAAACAAAGAGTGTTTGCAAAAAAAAAAGCAAAGGAGCGGACCTGCAAGTTCCACAGCTGAGCTCCCACAAAGTTGGAATAGTTCCCAAACTGCAAAGTGATTACTTCGTGCTGCGTCTCCATTCGTTTTGTTTAGTTGCGTTGCCTCTCGTCGCCCACACACACAAAAAAAAACCAATCCCGAATGAACGAAAGTGGGAAAGGGGAAGGGGAAAGGGGGAAGGGGGAAGGGCGAGGGGAAGAGGAAGGGGGAAAGGGAAAGGAGAGGGAAGGAATGACTTGTTGGCCCACTTGGACCACTTTCCTTCTTCTTTCTGTGAGTTTTTCTCCGTTTTTTCAACATTGAATGACCTCCTTTTTTGCACATTTCGAACTTCAAAAGGAAATTTTTATGTCGACATAACTGATCTTGTGTTTTTGATTTTTGATTGGGGCATTGAAAAAATGGAAGGTGATCTCGTTATGTGTAAAGCACGAACAGCAGATCGAGAGGCATCCAGTTCTTGTTTGGCTTCGGCTAGCTTCGCGGGGCTGATGCTGTAAGGGCGGCAAGGACGAATCTCCACAGCGTCCCCATCGGTCAATAGAGTAATAGCGGCCCACAGTCTGTGGAGAGACGGAGGGATGCTCTCGGCCCACTCTCCGTTTTTGAAGAAGATGATGCTTCTGCGAAAGTCGTCCTGCTCGTCCTCGTTGAAGTTGATGAGTACCCCTATGATGTAGCCTTGTTGGCAGCCGGACTTGACATTGCGTTTTACTCGATCAGACTCAACCCAGCGTCCCATTATGTTGTGGTTGTAACGAGGAAGAATGGGGTAAAGGCAAAAGGGAAAAGGAAGAAGGCAGATAGAAACAAGCAGAACGAGGTAAGAGAAAGCACAACACAAAAGATGACGATGATGAAACAGAAAAAGTAAAAAGAAAGGATATGAAAGAAGAATACGAACTCACATAGCGGTAGAGACCGCCACGTTTGGATGGAAAGTGGTTCTGCTGTGGTGCCTCTTGTTTTAGGGCTTCTGACTCGAAAGGAAGAGTTTGGTGCTCCAAGTCCCATTGGATGGCGTGCAGTTGACGGTAGGTTTCTTTCCAGGAGCGCTCCACAGCTGCTGTGCCTGAAGAAGGAGCAGACAATGAGGTGCATTGAATGAAATTTCTGATCGCAAACACCATCATGCACGAAAATATGTCAATTAGTGCAGCTGTTGTGCTCAGAGGGATCCTTAATTTTAAGTATGTCGACAAATATCCCCAAACCAAAAAGAATAAAGAAAAAAAAAAACGTTAGAAAGACTTTGAGAGGTAGGTTGCCTTCGCTATAGCAGAGATTCATGATGGCTTGGGTTCGAGCGGAAGACCTGCACTTTGAGGAGCGCATCGGCAAAGGAGAGTTTGGAGAGGTGTGGAAAGGCACCTACAAAGGGTTGGAGGTTGCCATAAAGAAACTGTACCACACGGAGAGCCACCTCATTCAACGTTACATCAAAAGAGAAGTGGAGTCTCTTGTGTACGATTTTGTTTTCTTTCTCCTTTTTTTGTGCAGTTACTTAGCTCTCTTTGTTGTTTGTTTTCTCTTTCTTTTTTTTTTTCGTTTATTCTCTTTCTTTCCAGTTTGTTATTGCACCCGGCTATTGTCAAACTCTTCGGCTTGTGCAAGCAAGAAGGGAACGTCTTCATCATCACCGAGTTCGTGGAGGGAGGAAACCTAAAAGAAGTGCTCAAGCGAACGCGCCCTGTTTCTCCCTCTCTGCACTCACCACAATCGCAAACACGAAAGCAAACCATGAAAGAAGAGCTAACAGAAGAAGAGCGAGAAGAAGATAGCAAGGAAGAACGACGGTTGGGCATTATTTCGAGCCAACTAT
This sequence comes from Balamuthia mandrillaris, assembly GCA_031835245.1. Taxonomy (NCBI): domain Eukaryota; phylum Discosea; order Longamoebia; family Balamuthiidae; genus Balamuthia; species Balamuthia mandrillaris. Next base: position 20,404 of record JAVKOQ010000053.1, on the reverse strand, counting down.
TATCCCAAAGTTGGAGACTGAAGTTGAGATGGGCTCATGATGTCGCCATGGCCATGACGTACTTGCATCAGCAAGGCGTTATTCACAGGTTTGTATTTTCTTTCTTTTGTTTGTTGTTCTTGTGCTTGCTCTTATAATGTTCATATCGTTAACGAGCTAATGGTGGTATTGTGTGGCTTTTTTTAAAATACCATTAGAGATTTGAAGTCTCCAAACTTATTGGTTGGAAACAATTTGGAAGTTAAGATATGTGATCTTGGTCTTGCACGGTTTGTTATCCTCTCTTCTCTCTCTCGTTCTTTCTCTCTTCCTCTCTTTCTTTTTTTCTTGATTCGTTTGTTGCTGTGCTCTTCTCCATTATCTCTTCGCTTTCTCTACTTCTTGCTCTGACTAACTTCTTTTTGTTAATATGTCCCTTCCACTTGCCGGTCACAGAGCAGGTATAACGGACAAGGAAAAGCGTTTAACGGGGGTAGGTACCAACCGATGGATGGCACCGGAAGTGGCCCTGGATGAGGACTACGGCAAACCCGCTGATGTCTTTTCCTTCGGTCTCATATTGTTGGAGTTGTGCATTCACCGCCAACCTCCCAAACGATCCGTTCTTGAAATGTTCGACTTCAATAGTTCCGTACATTTCCTCATTATTTGTTCTTTCTTCATTCTGCTGTCCTCCTGCTTTCTTGCTTCTCAACTTACGATTTTGATAAACAGAGAACAAAGCGAAAGAGTTGATACCCGCCGATACACCAGAACAACTTTGGCAATTGATATGCGATTGCACTTTGACCAACAGCAACAAACGACCAAAGTTCTCACAAGTGGCTGAACGCTTACGACAGATCAAACTTCGACATCCTAACGGAAAAGCAAGCGAAGCAAAAGATGATAAAGGAGAACAAGAAGAGACGTGGTACACTGAAGCAGAGCTGCAACGGTGGCTTGGAGAAGAGAGCAAGAAGAACGAAAAAGCTGAAATAGAACCGTCACGAGTCGAAGAACAACAACAAACAGAGAGAGAAACAGCGGAGGAACGACGACAGCGGTTGATGAAAGAGAGAAAGAAAAAGTTGTTGGTGCTTCACGTCAAAGACTCGTTTGAAAGCCCGATAGACTTTTTCGGTCTTGACAATACGAATGCCAACAACAAGCCAGAAAAACAAAACAACAACAAAAACGAAAGCAGAACCAAACCAGAAATGCAAAACGAGCAAACAGCGCCGAAGAAGGAGCAACAAGAAGAAGAGACAACAAACAACACGAGTAAAAAGCATGACAAAACGAACGCAACTTTGCACAAACTTAGGGATAGCATTCGGCGAAAGAGAAGCTACACGAAGGAATCATCGACGGAGATGAGAGAAGCTATTAACAAGGAAGAAGCAGAAAGCATATTGCGAAGGTCTTCACCGATAGCCATTCATAATCATCGGCCTTCGAAGCACAAAGGAAAGACTTTGGGTCTTATTCGTAGCAGTTCTTCTTTGGACCGGACATCCTCTAGTTCATGACGTTCCCTCTTGTTTTTTTTAAGCACGTAAGAAATGTTTGTTCACTTTTGTTGCGTTGCCTTGCAACGCAGCAGCACATCGCCATCTTCATCCGTAACTCCTCCACGCGCAGTCTTTCCACTGAAGCAACAACAGTTGCCAGTCAATAAGCTGCCGTACTTCACCTCTTCTTTCCGCAATCCGCTCATTTTGTTTTTGTGTTCTTCCTCCATTGCCTCCTCTTTTTCTTCTCAATACATTGGGATTTCGTTGGGTTTCTCTTTTGTCTTGCCCAGCCGCTGTACAGTCTCTCTCTTGCTCTCTTTCTGCACTGCTGCATTATTCGAGCCATTTCTCTGTGTTGATCAAGATCAACTCAAGCGTTTTCGTCCAATGGTAATTCAAAGGGATGCGGATGATGTCAGCTGAGGGAGAGAAGGAGTAACGCCGAAGATGAACATGCTTCGACGGGAGAGCGGCAAGTGCGGCTTTGAGCTGCTTCGCCCGACAACGAAAGCACAATTGCCGCCCATTCCGTTCTACCATGTGAAAGGGGGCACGGCGGAGGAAAGAGGCTTGCGACTGGGTCGGCTGCTGAAGGACAAGATCGCGGCCACCATCCAGATCTACAAACGAACCGTCTTCCAGGGCAGAAGCGAAGAGAGCCTCCTGGCAGAGGCCTCCTCCTTCCACAGCGTCATCCATGGGTTCAAAAGGGAGTATTGCCAGGAGATGGAGGGGATTGCCCGTGGAGCAGAGGTGGACCTTCGCTGGGTCTACGCCCTGAACTGCAGGACTGAACTCATGAACACCTTCCCCAAGGACATGTTCGTGGCTTCCTTCCTCCTTTTCTTGTCTTGTCCTTTCTTTCTTGTCGTTTCTTTCTTTCTTTCTTGTCGTTTCTTTCTTTCTTTCTTTCTTTCTTTCTTGCTGTCTCTTTCTTCAGGAGTGCTTTTCCGTTTGACTGATGGAAAGCAGAGGAGAATGTTCCACCATTTGCTTTCCTTCCAACACGATGAAAGAGGGAGAAGCAAGGGAAGGGAAGAACCCCATCTTGGCTCAGAATTGGGACTGGATGGAGGAGATGCAAGAGCATGTGGTTGTGGTCCTCCTCGAGAAGGTGCCTTCCTCCCTCTCTCCTCCCTTTCTTTTCTTTTCTTTCCATCTCTTCTCACCTCCTTCTTTCTGGTAACACGATCACTCGTTCATAAACTAACAAAACACGCAGGAAGAGAGGGAAGGAGCAGGGAAAAAGATTCTCATGGTGACAGAACCGGGCATCATTGGCAAGATTGGAGTGAACAACCATGGCCTGGCTGTCACCTTGAACTTTCTTCGCCACCAACCCACCACATTTCCAGAACAGCAAGTGCAAGTTCAGGCGACGCCAGAAGGAGGAGGAGAAGAAAAAGGAGAGGGGGAAAGAAGTGGCAAAGGAGTGCCCATTCACATGTTGTTGCGAGCCGCGTTGGAGTGTGAGACGGTGGCAGAATGGGAGGAGTTGGTGGTGCGGGGCATGGATGCCAGCATGCGGGGCACCAGCAGCGCCATCCTTGCTTGCGATGCTCTGGGACATGCTCTTCATTTGGAGTTTGCTGGCCCACACCTCTGGTCTCTTCCTCCCTCCCCCATTCCACTCCAACCACCCAAGCAAAACAAGAAGAAGAACACAGGAGAAGGGGAGGAAGCAGCAGCAGCAGAGGAAGAGGGGAAGGAGGAGAAGATGGAAGCAGTGCATTGGAGGACCAACCATTACCTCTCCCACCAAGAGGTGAACTTGTCTGCGGATCGCTTGCAATCTTCCTTGGCGCGGCACGCTCGCATGACAGAGCTTCTTCACCAACTGGCAGAAGGAGAGCAAGCAGAGAGGTTTTGCAGCGAGGAGACAGTGATGAGGGTGTTGAGAGATGGGAAGCAGGAGGAGGAGGAGGAGGAGAGGAAGCTGCCCATTCTTCGACCCTTTGTCTATGACTCCAACCTGGGCGGCAAAATGGGGACCGTTTGTCATGTGGTCATGCATCTGGGAGGAGGCCGGCCTGAGCTGAAGGTCTCTCGTGGGTTTGCTGCCAAAGTTCCTTCCTTCCAAACTTTCTCCTTTGAATAGAGCCTTGCGAATACATTTCAGTAACCATTTTCTTCCTCTTCTTCTTGTGCCAACAAGTTCTTGTTCTTGTTTGAAACCTTTTAACGATAAGCGTTGGCGTTGGCGTTGGAAAAGCAGTGGTGAAGAGAGATAGATAGAGACATTTATGTTAATAAACGGTTGAACAGAGATAAGTAGCAAAGAAGGCTACAAATCAATATTCTGCCTGTTCATTTCGTGCTTGTAAAAGTTCACAAAGCTACTTGGTGAGAAATAAGCTTTGCCCTGGATGTTGAGCTTCCTGTTGTCGATTCTGCTTCGTCGGTCATCATTCTTGGTAGAGGCTGAGAAGGGAACCCAGAAGGAGAGAGAGGAGGAAAAAAAAAAACAATCGGCACTGCACAATTCTGATTGGCACGTTAAAAGCGCGTAAGAAAAAAGTAGTGGAAAAGAAAGAGAGGAGGAGGAGGAGGAGCAAAAGGCGATACCCACCACACGCAAGCCATGTCTTCCGTAGCACGGTGGACCTGTGCGGCTTGCACCTACGTCAATTATTTCCCGTGGGAATGCGGCATGTGCGGGTCGGCATACCGGGCTACCACCACCGAGCAGCATCGACAGGAGGAGGGGGCCATCGTCGAGGAGGAAAGGGGAGAGGGAGAGCAGCCTTTGTTGGTTTGCAGCGCCTGCAACAACGTCAGAGTGGGAGGAGAGGAGGAGCACTACACGCCCTGCAACCACTGCGGCGGTCAGGGCGTCTACCTGCCCTTGCCTGCGGAGCAACCACAAGAGAGAAAGAGGCTACGCGTTATGGAAGAAGACAAAGCGTATGAAGCAGAAGAAGAAGAAGAAGAAGAAGAAGAAGAAGAAGAAGAACAAGAAGAAGAAGAAGAAGAAGAAGAAACAGAGGTGAAAGAAAAAGCAAAAGAGGAGGTGGAGGGGGGAAAGAGAGAAGAAGAAGAGGAAGAGGAGAGGGTGAAGTTGTTGGACCTGCCATTGGAAGTGCTGCACTGCGTGTTCCAGTGGTTGGCCCCGGAAGAGGTCGGGCGGTTTGCTGTGTTGTGCAAGGAGGCTCGTGCGGTGACGGAGGACCCCAGGCTCTGGCGCAAGCTTTATCGCCAACTGTGGAACGAAGACCAGTACCTTGACAAGCTCTGTAATGCCTTTCTTCTCGTCTCTTTTCTCTTCACTTCTCTTGCTTTCTCTCTTCGTCCCTCTGCATTTCCCTCTCTCTTTCTCTTCTCTTCTCTTGTTATTTCTTCTCCTGAACTCTTCTTCTCTTCTCGTTTTCTCGTTGTTACCGATCTGACCTGGCTTGCCTTTGAAAATGAAATACAAAGTCACAAAAGCAGTGTTCGTGGACAGGTATCATAGAACAGGAGCTTGGACAAAAGGTGGCTATGGTGTCCGTCATTTCGTGCCCGAGTACCTTGGCTTCTCTGCGATTGCGGCTCTCGAATATGACCATGGTTACTTCTTCATTCACTTGTCCTATTACATGTCATCTTCCTTTTCACTCTCTTTGCTGACTCTTCTCTATATTCCCTATATGTGTTTTTCCATTTTTAAAGAACGAGAACTGGTGATAGTAGGGGGACCAGGGCTAGCGAGCCTACCGAACAAACTGCACGTGCTAAGTGCATACGATGGTTCTTTAGTGGCAACAACGACTTTGAAGGGACGGATCATCAAGATCCGGGGAAATGAGGTTGTTACTGGTTCGTAGCCATTCCTCTGCCCAGGTGACTTTTTTTTAAAAAACAAATGTGACTTACATCTCTCTCTTCTTGGTGTTTTCTTGTTTGCTCATATGTTCCCTGCTTCTATGTGTCTCTGCTGCTCTCTGCTCTCTGCTCCTCTGCTGCTCTCTGCTCTCTTGGTTCTTCACTTCAATGATAGAGCACGAGCCTGGATGTATTACTCTTTATTCCTTTGAAGTGGACCCCACCCGCGCTAAACGTCGCAGGATAGACACGTGCATCATCCAACAGTGCGACTTGAAGAATGGTTACCGCTCTACCGAAACCATCGAAACAGAGGGTTCAGGCGGTGAGCTCTCCGTGGGGCGTGTGTGGTGGGACTCTCGTCTCATTGCTGCTTCTCTGCTGAATGGAGAGTTTGTGATTCTCTTCCAAAGAGCGGATTGGGAACACCACAACCCAAGTTGCTCTGATTATTCAGTCTCTCGCATTCCTTGCCTCCGAGGCATTTGGGACATGGAACCAGCTGTGTTCCGTGTGAGAAGAGAGAGCTTGAGAGTGAGCTCTCTGGTTGGGCTTGTGGCGGATCAGCAAGACAAGAAGCGACACCTCTGTGTTTGCGACCCGGAGGAGGGAGCCTCGGAGGTGGTGAATGTCAAAGGGTACATCATTTGTGCGGTGCAGGTATGATGACACCCATTTTTGTTTTTTCCCTTTGGTTGAGACTCACTGTTTTGTTATTGCCTTCTTCTTCTTCTTCCCTTTTCTCTCTCTCTCTCTCTCTCTCTCCATGTAGAAATCAGGCAGAGAAGTGAAGTTAAACATGCACAGAATCTTCTTTCCGTTGCATGACATTGGTCTCCCAATGGAGTTTGACACAAAGCCTAAATGGACCAGAGGGTCTTTCAATATCTTCACTCGTGCTGGATGCGCTTATCTCTCTGTTGGACATCATATTGTACTGTTTTCTTTGTGTTAACTTTCTATTTATGTCCTCCTGTCTCCATCTCTTTCCTCCTCGTCCTTCACCTCTTGTTCCCCTTCTGCTTCTTTCATTACTCAGCTTTCTTTTCTCCCCTTTCTCCTCTCATTTTGTGACTGAACTACTTTTTCACAGCATTGGTTCAAAATGAACACCGGGCAAAGCAGAAAACTAAGAATCCAAAAGGATTGTCTGGCCTTCCACGCTGACTCCCTCCGAGTCATAACATTCAACTCTGACGGAGAGCTGTGTTTTCATCGAGGATTTCACACCTTCACCATGACGGACTTCACGTTGGATGCACGCCGTGGCATCGCTGGCATGAGCACTGAAATTGACCCTTACACCTTTGCCATTATCACCGATACCTATTTGTTCACACTGACGTCCAACGACAACTTCGGCCGCTGTACTTGTTCTTCCTCTTTGTTTTTTTTTTTGTTTTTTGTTTTTTTTGTTTTTTTTGTTAGTATTTTCGATCTGTTATCGTTAATTGTTTCTTGCACCATAAATAGACACAATCAGCATCTTCGACACTGGCAACAAGTGCAGAAGCTCATTCTGGTCGGGTGACCCACCTTCCTTTGTGCCCTCTGTGGAACAGGCCAAAGTGGAGGGGTGTTTGTACCTCATGCACAGAGTGCCGGAGATCAAACGCATTCTCTCCTCCTCCTCCTCCTCCTCCTCAGAAGAGAAGCGAGCGTTTTCTCGTTGGCATGTTTTGTGGGACAAGAGTCATTTGGCGCGAGTCAACGCTTTCCTGGAGGAGATAAAGAAGTGGCTGGCTCACGCGTATTACTTGCCTCCATGCGTGCCCTTCTTGGATGACCTCCTGTACTGTTTTCCTTCCTTGATCCATTTGCTTGTTGTTTGCTTGCTTGTTTGTTTGTTTGTTTGTTTGCGTTTTGCTTGCGTTGTGTAGTGAACTGACAGTGAACATCAGGAGCATTCAAGCCTTGAAAACAACAGAAGAATGGGTGCTCCAAACTGCATCAGACACTCAGGCCGCCCTGCAAACCATGGAAGACCTTTTGCGGTGCCTTCAAACCACGGCCCCAAGTTCACTGGAAGAGCCCTCCGCGAATGCTGCCCACAGCAGACTGTGCATTCAGCTGTTGGAAAAGGTGAGCCAGCACATGTGCGAGATGTGCAAACCAGTTGGGCAGGAGCAGGAGGTGGAGAGGTGTTTTGGAGACACGCGGGCTCGCCAGAAGCTCTTGCGCAAGTTCCAGTTGCACGCCATGGCCCTCCTGACGGATGCCTGGAGGCAAACGGAGTGGATGGTGAGGAAAGAGACAGAGGTGTTGGTGGCCGCTGCGGAGAAAGAAAGAGAAGCATCCCATCATCACAGCACGGATGATGGGGATGGATGGAGTGAAGACCTTCTGGGCCATGCCAAGAACTGTTATTATGCGCTGACCCAACTGTACAAACTGGAGAGTGAGGTAGGTTCTCCTCTTCTCTTCCCATGGTTGTTGTGTTGGTTCGTTTGCTTGCTTGCTTGTTGGTGCTTGGTTGCTGATGGCAGAATGTGCCAAACAACAGGAGAATGGCGGGAAAGAAGAGGTCAAAGTGTGGCAAGAGAAACTGGCAGAGGTGTTGGCTTGGCAAGCGTCCATCTCCAAGGCAAGGCTTTATTGCAGCATGGAGGGAGAGAGCAAGCAAGTGGAATCTCTGTTCAGTTCCCTCATGGAAGTGTTCAACTATTGTCACAGAAGAAAGAGTGAAGGCTTTGACTGGTTTGCACACAACTCCATTTCTCTGCTCTCTCTCTCTCTCTCTCTCTCTCTCGATCTCTCTTCTTTTTCCCTTCTCTCTCTCTCTCTCTCTCTCTCTCTCTCTCTTTGCTCTGCCGCTCTGGTGTTTGTCCCCAACTCACAACGTTTCATTTGGTGGGGTGGGGGTGGGTTGCTTGTTGAAATGAAAAGGCTGAGAGAGGAAGAGAAAGCAGAAGTGCGAATTCGACTGCAGAAACAACAAGAACTGATGGGCGAGACCATTGAGGCGGAGTGGATCAAGCTGCGCAGCGAACTGTGTGATTTCCCTGACCTCACCTCCTATGAAGTCACAGCCCGTGTTCAAGACAAGCTTAGGCTCATCAGGAGGGTTGAGCAGCTTGGGGTGAAGAGCCAAAGCAGCATGTTACAGTTCGTGTTCACCTTTTTTGTTTTTCGTTTTGCTCCTTCCTCGTCTCTTCTCAGTCCCTCTTTGCTCGTCCTCTTGTTTCTCCTTCTTCTTGTAACGCCAAATTAAATACCCACACACAAAACCAGAGTGATGAAGAATTTGATTGAAGTGGAGCAACAACTCCAGCAACTCAATCTGCCAGACCAGCCTTCTGTCAGCCAACTCGAAACTGCTCTTCAACAAGCAAACAAGCTTCTCGATCTCGCCACATGCCTGAAAGAAGATGTGCCATCCACATTCCGACGGGTGAGTCTCTTCAAGGAAGGATTGAGGGAGAAGCTGTCAGAAGTGTTGGCCAATGAAGTGGCTGAGATTCAAATGGAGGTGGATGAAGCATTGTCCCATGTTTCTTCTCTCTCTGAGCAACTCCACCACCTCATCCTCAACACCACAGCAACCACCACAACCACCACCACTCACCATGGGGACAGCTCTGATGAGAAACTCGAACAAGAAGAAGAAGAAGCGGAAGAAGCGGAGCAACTTTGTGAAGCATGGAAAGAGAGGTTCTTGAGGGAGGAAATGGTGGAATTGTTGAACCAAGCCAGAACCATCCGTCATCGCTTCCTCCATCATCCCTCCAAACAACGCTTCTGGTACTATCACATGACTGCTGTCCGTGATCCCGTGGCAGCGGTGGTGGAGGCAGCGGAAGCACTCATGGCGGACATGGACAAACATCGAGTGGAGGAGATGTTGAAAGGGGTGGCAACGGTGAGAGCACGATACTTGGGGGTTGGGAAGAAGCATGGGGAGAAGTTGCGATTGTTGGCTTTCTTCTTGTGCACGCTGCATGTCTTTCATGCCAGAGCCATGCTGAGCAAGGAGGACACAAGGCAAGAAGCTTGGGAAGAGGAGGAGAGAAGGAAGCGGGTGTTGGGCATGGCGGAGAGAGTGAGAGAAGACTTGAATGAAGCGCTGAAGGAAGCAATGGAAGAGTGGGTGGTGGGGTTGAGGGGTGAGCCTTCTCTTCTTCCGGAGGAGCAACATGCTGGGACGAACGAACAGCTTGTCAATGGTTCGCTCCTTTGTTGTTGTCTTATGTTGATGTTGTTGTTGTTGTTGTTGTGGTGGTGGTGGGGGTGGTGGTTCTCTTTGTCCGCTTCATGTGTGGTGCTCATTCAAGGTGTGCTGTTTTCATGGCTTTGGCAGTGCTGTGGGAAATGGCCAGTGAGTCGCAAGTGGCGATGGAAGTGATGGGCAAAGTGGAGAAAGAACTGAGTCCATACATCCCACTGTTGACATGCGAGTTGGCGAGGCATGCAATGGAACGATGGAGCCACATTCCTTGGCCCATTTTTGGTTTCCCTTTTTTCCAGCACGACACCCTTCCTCCCCTCAGCGAGAAAGTACCTCTTCTCTCTTCTTCTTTTTCTTCTTCTTCTTCTTCTTGTTCTTGTTCTTCTTCTTGTGGGTGTTGTTTCTCACCTTCTTCTTTCCTGGCTGATGCTTTGTGCACCGCAACCAGCAAAGCAAAGGTATTCCACTGGCGAGGCAAATGACAGCATTTCAGCCACTGTGCAAGCTGGAGAAGATGACTCATTCCGCCCTTCTCACTCTCTCCTCTCTCCTGCAAAACACCAACTCCTCTCCGCTCAAACCCATTCTGGAGCTGTGCCACCAGTTGAACAAGACCAAGCACGATGTGGACAAATCATTGTCATCCTTGAAGGTTGCCCGCCAGTCGCCCCCAAGCAGCGCTTTCCACGAAGCACACAACAACATTGAGAGGAGATTTGCAAGTCTGAGAGGATTTCTGGTGAGCAAAGGGAGGAGTTTGTTTGAAGAGCAAGAGCGATGCTTGCTGCAACGCTTTCAACCAGTGAATCAATGGGTTGCGGATGGGAGCCTCCCTCCTTCCTTGCACCCCAAAAACAAAGACAAAACGGGGGAGGAAGCAAAAGAAAGCAGTGGAAAAGACAGAGCAGAGTTGGAGTGGGCCTGCTCAGAACTGGTGGAATTGGAGCAAACAGTTCAAGAATTGGAGAGAATGGTTTGCTTCTTCTCTTTGCTTTCTTTTTTCGGCGTCTTTGTTTCGTTCGTTCTCGTCCGCCGTGTTCCGTTTTTTTCGTTTCTTCCTTTTTGACTCATTCTCCTTCATTTTGTTGTCTCCACAAACAGGAATTGTCCTCTGTCAAAGATGCCTCAACACGGATCAACATAATAAAATCCATCGCCAACAAAGTGAGGGAGAAATGCTTTACAGGAATGGGGAGGCTCTATGAAGAAGAATGGCAACTACACGCGGGCAAGTGTCGGACCAAATATGAATTCGAACAAGCAAAACGTGAAATGAAAACATGGCAGCCTTTTTATGCTCCGAGCTCGTTGGTTTTTCCCTTTTCGTTCTTGTTCCTTTTTCTCTCTCGTTTTCTTTTTGCGTTTTCCTTCTGTTCTTAGGGTGCTGAAACTTTAAACTGATTTCTATCGTTGTGTTGGCACCAAAGGTTGTTGTTCATCATAACAGAGCAACAAGAGAATGCAGTGGAGAAGCTCAAAGAGCAGCAGCAAGCCATTGAGGTTGACAACTGTCTCAGCCACTTCACACATATTATCTCTCATCAGCAACACGTGTCTTCCACTCATGATTTGCTCGAGTACTCCCCTCTCCTCTCTCTTCTCCTTCTCCTTCTCCTTCTCCTTCTCCTTCTCCTGCAAAACTGTCTCACCATATATTTTTTTAAATATGTAAAACCAGACTGCATGAAGAAGCAAGAACATTGCAAACCAGACTGAAAGAACTGGACAAGCCAGAAGTGACCACCGACATCACGGAACAGCTGACCTTGGTCCTCTCTTCCTTGGAGCTTTTGTTGGACCAAAGCGATCCTTCCTGGAAACCCCTGGGATCCTCTCAGATGAAGATCGGAGAGCTGAACCAACGCATCATCCAATTGGAAGAACGTGTTCGTCATGGTGGCCATCTTTCTTCTTCTTCCTCCTCCTCCTCCTCAGAGAAAGAGAAGGAAGAGGAAGAAGCGGCAGAGCAACAGATTGCAGAGTTGAAGGAGGAGATGGAAAGGTTGAACACAACGGGGGAGCAATACGACTTGCTGATGCGACGTTTGGTGAAGTTGGAGCAAGAGTTGCTGCACAACCCCTTTGATTCCTCTTTGTACGTACTCTCTCCTTCTTCTTCTCTGGAGTAGGTTACTGAGGTAAGCTCTTCACCAATGTAGACAAAGCAACTCCTGGAATAGCATGGAAGATTGGAACGAAGATGATGAGTATTTACAGTATTACTCTGATAGTTATGAAGAAGACGACACCGAAGACGAAGAAGAGGAAGAGGAAGAGGGTGATGATGAAGACGAGGACCAGGAAGGGGGTGATGACGAAGAAGAAGACTCTTGAAGAACAAAACGATGAAAAGGCCTACTCCTGAACAACCACTATTTCGTTATGTAACCCTTTTATAGAGAGTGAGAGAGAGCGCAAGAGAGAGAGAGAGAGAGAGAGAGAGAGAGAGACCGAGAGGGAAGCAAGGAGCTTGTTCGAAACAAAACGAAAGGCGACCTAAAAAGCCTATAACGGTTAACACGCTAAGAAAAAAAGCAACCAAACAAAGGAATGGCAGCGATGCTGCGATGGGAAAGCGGCAAGAGGGGGTTCGCTTTGTGGCGTCCACCAGCTGAGTTGCCCCCTCCTATCCCGTTCTACCATGTGAGAGGGGGCACGGCGGAGGAAAGAGGCTTGCGACTGGGTCGGCTGCTGAAGGACAAGATCGCGGCCACCATCCAGATCTACAAACGAACCGTCTTCCAGGGCAGAAGCGAAGAGAGCCTCCTGGCAGAGGCCTCCTCCTTCCACAGCGTCATCCATGGGTTCAAAAGGGAGTATTGCCAGGAGATGGAGGGGATTGCCCGTGGAGCAGAGGTGGACCTTCGCTGGGTCTATGCCCTGAACTGCAGGACTGAACTCATGAACACCTTCCCCAAGGACATGTTCGTGGCTTCCTTCCTCCTTTTCTTGTCTTGTCCTTTCTTTCTCTTTCTTGCTTTCTTGTCGTTTCTTTCTTTCTTGTCGTTTCTTTCTTTCTTTCTTTCTTGTCGTTTCTTTCTTTCTTTGTTTCTTTCTTTCTTTCTTTCTTTCTTTCTTGTCGTTTCTTTCTTTGTTTCTTTCTTTCTTTCTTTCTTTCTTTCTTTCTTTCTTTCTTTCTTTCTTTCTTTCTTTCTTTCTTGTCGTTTCTTTCTTTCTTTCTTTCTTTCTTTCTTTCTTTCTTTCTTTCTTTCTTTCTTTCTTTCGTTTCTTTCTTTCTTTCTTTCTTTTTTCTTTCTTTCTTTCTTTCTTTCTTTCTTTCTTGTCGTTTCTTTCTTTCTTTCTTTCTTTCTTTCTTTCTTTCTTTCTTTCTTTCTTTCTTTCTTTCTTTCTTTCTTTCTTTCTTTCTTGTCGTTTACGTTTGACTGACGGAAAGCAGAGGAGAATGTTCCACCATTTGCTTTCCTTCCAACACGGTGAAAGAGGGAGACTCAAGGGAAAGGAAGAACCCCATCTTGGCTCAGAATTGGGACTGGATGGAGGAGATGCAAGAGCATGTGGTTGTGGTCCTCCTCGAGAAGGTGCCTTTCTCCCTCTCTCTCCCTTTCTTTTCTTTCTTTCCATCTCTTCTCACCTCCTTCTTTCTGCTCTCTTTTTCATCACTGACGGTCTTGCTCCCTCCTTGCTTGCTTTTTTGCCTCCAACCTTGGCCAACACGCAGGAAGAAAGGGAAGGAGCAGGGAAAAAGATTCTCATGGTGACAGAACCGGGCATCATTGGCAAGATTGGAGTGAACAACCACGGCCTGGCTGTCACCTTGAACTTTCTTCGCCACCAACCCACCACATTTCCAGAACAGCAAGTGCAAGTTCAGGCGACGCCAGAAGGAGGAGGAGAAGAAAAAGGAGAGGGGGAAAGAAGTGGCAAAGGAGTGCCCATTCACATGTTGTTGCGAGCCGCGTTGGAGTGTGAGACGGTGGCAGAATGGGAGGAGTTGGTGGTGCGGGGCATGGATGCCAGCATGCGGGGCACCAGCAGCGCCATCCTTGCTTGCGATGCTCTGGGACATGCTCTTCATTTGGAGTTTGCTGGCCCACACCTCTGGTCTCTTCCTCCCTCCCCCATTCCACTCCAACCACCCAAGCAAAACAAGAAGAAGAACACAGGAGAAGGGGAGGAAAGCAGCAGCAGAGGAAGAGGGGAAGGAGGAGAAGATGGAAGCAGTGCATTGGAGGACCAACCATTACCTCTCCCACAAGAGGTGAACTTGTCTGCGGATCGCTTGCAATCTTCCTTGGCGCGGCACGCTCGCATGACAGAGCTTCTTCACCAACTGGCAGAAGGAGAGCAAGCAGAGAGGTTTTGCAGCGAGGAGACAGTGATGAGGGTGTTGAGAGATGAATGCGAGAGGAGGAGGAGGAGGAGAGGAAGCTGCCCATTCTTCGACCCTTTGTCTATGACTCCAACCTGGGCGGCAAAATGGGGACCGTTTGTCATGTGGTCATGCATCTGGGAGGAGGCCGGCCTGAGCTGAAGGTCTCTCGTGGGTTTGCTGCCAAAGTTCCTTCCTTCCAAACTTTCTCCTTTGAATAGAGCCCTGCGAATACATTTCAGTAACCGTTTCCTTCTTTGAAAGAAATCCACTTGTACTTGAAACGTTTTATAAATAAGCAAGATGTTGTACAGTCGTCGTGTTTGTGCATTACAAGAAGAAGAGAATAGAATGAACATCAGCTCAGGAGCTCAACAATGATAGAGGCGTTGATGAGGTAGGCCTCATCCAACGTGAGTTTCCGGTCCAAAAGCTCCTGTCGTGGGTATACCATAAAAAGTTTGTACCGACCTTTATACTCTGGCTCCATTCTGTTTGTTTGGTTTCGTGTTTTAGAAAATATAGCAGGGAGAGAGAGAGAGAGAGAGAGAGAGAGAGAGAGAGGGAGGGAGAGAGAACATGACAGATAAAGAAGAGGAGAGAAGAGGGAATTACCCATCTACAAAAGAGTAGATGTCCGCTACTGTATGAACAAGATTAAACCGCTGTTGAACTTTGTTGCCGTTTGGAAACCATACTTGTATGCGAGTGGAGGGTGCGTTGTCATCCACGGATATAATAGTTGTCGCTGATTTTCTTGCGGTTTTAGGAGAACCTCTTATGTCCGCTCTGATGCCGCCTCGTGTTGTAGATTGGCTGTTTCACGTCAACATTGTTGGGCCATAAACGTATGGAGAGATAGAGAACAACAAAAGAGGCTTGACTTACTTGTCAGAGAGAGTGCGGCCAACTCCAGTGAATGTGATTTTCTTGCTAGACTGCTCTTGCACGACTTGAACAGCATCTGCCGGCTGTAATACATAGAAACAAAGCCAAAAATAAGAAGACAATAGTACTTTACATAGGAAGAGGAGACTACGGACCGGTTGAATGAGAGAACCAGGTAATAAATCTTTTACAAAGCTTCCTGTTTTGGAGAAGAAGGACGTGAGGACTGTACAATGAACCACATAACATGGAGGAAGAAGAGGAAGAAGAACAAGAACAACAATAAGGAAAAGAACGGAAACGAACCAAGATAAGCCAAACGATTAACCCAAGTAGGAATGGGCTTGGAGAGCAACCGCCGACAGAAGGCATCAGAAAAGGCATTACAGTTGAAGTCTGTGAGATGGTATCTTTTGCCCAGAAACTGGCTTGCCATCTCTTCTATGATCTTCTTCACTTCGTTGTAGGAGAGAGTTACTTCGCCCATCGCTATGGACTCTGTTTGAGCGATTGCAAAGCAGATGAGAGGGAGAAACACAAAACGACTAACCGAAAGGAGAACAAGCACAAGTTCCAGAGGAGGAAAACAAAAACGAAAAACAAGACTACGGAGCAAAGGAGCAAAGGAGCAAAGGAGCAAAGGAGCAAAGCAGGAAGGCAAAGGAGCAAAGGAGCAAAGGAGCAAAGGCAAAGGAGCAAAGGAGCAAAGGAGCAAAGGAGCAAAGGAGCAAAGGAGCAAAGGAGCAAAGGAGTGCACGAAAATAACAACAGAAAGAACTGCAAACGAAACACGAAAAAACAAAACAAGACGACCAACAAAAAGAGCCCTACCTGAACCGTGCCGGAGGTTCTATGAGACGCGGCGTGGTGGAAATGATACCGGTGCCAGGCCCCGTGTGCCCAAAGAAACCATATTCTATGTGGCAAGATGGAGGAAAAAGAAAACGACAAATGGTAAAGAAGAGGAGAGCACGAAGAGAGAGAGAGAAACAAAAAGGTGAACGTGGAGCATACCTTTGCCATAGACCTCAACTCCGGAGTGGTGCATGCCGAGACCAAGGCTGTAGGCCCAGTTGTGAGAGCCGCTCGGCATCAGGTCATAAATATTTAAATAGACAGTAGTCGCAGTGGCGGGGGAGGAAGAAGACGACGTCGTGGCGTTGTTGTTGTTGCTGCTGCTTGAACGGCGGTTGGATGATGCTGGTCGAATGCCTCCACGAGTCTCGCCGCTGGGTGCTTCCATAGGGTCTCCAGAGAGCACACTCCCTCCTCTCCGCTTTCTTCTCCTCTTACAAAGTAATTTTATGCTTATGACAGCAACATTGTTGACATTTTTTGAATAATACAAATATTTTACATATTTTAAATTTTTAATATGATTTAAATAACAAGCGTATTTTGAATGCTTTAAATTTTTTAAATTGTTGTCATGCCTTTCTTTTGGCAAAACAAAAAAAAAGAGAGAAGAAGAAGAAGAAAAGAAGATGAACATCGTGAATAGACCCGTCCTGAACATCGTGGACAGACCAGTTACCAAAGGCAAGAAAGAGGTTTGTTCGTTTTAAAAAAAATTAAACAAAACACTCAATGATGATTGCGGCTTTATTTTTAAAAGGTCAGCTTGAGTGCGTTTGCCTATCTATTCTCTGAGTTTGTGCAGTTCTCGCAAGACAAAGTAAACGATGTGACAAAGCTGGAGACACGCCTCTCAAACGCTGGCTACCACGTTGGCATTCGTGCACTGGAACTCATCAGCTTCAGAGAGAAAAATTACAAACGAGACGTGGGTATGTTGTTTATCTCTGTGTATATGTGGTGTGTTGTTTTGTTTCAGCTTTGCAGGAAGATAACTTCATCCTTCTTGTTATTGTTCTTCTTCTGCTTCTTTTCCTTTCTTCTTCTTATCTTCTTCTTCTTCTTCGAACAAAAAGAATTGTTGAGAATTTTGGCATTTATATCGTATACGATGTGGAAGGTCCTGTTTGGCCAACAAGCACTGCTTGAACGAAGCACCGACAATGATGATGAATGTAACGTTTCATTCTATGTTCTTTGCTTTTCGCTGCTTCTTTTTCTTTCTTTTCTTCTTTCGTTACTCTTCTTTCTGCTTTCGTCTTCTCCGCTTCTTCCGTCTCTGCTTTCTTCATTGTATTAACATTCAGCTCCTTTGCTATCGAAAGATATGATACGACCAGAAGGAGACTCCATTCTCAACAAATACATTTCAGTGCCGAAAGACTTTGGTGGTCTCAACTGTGCTGCGTTTGCTGCTGGTGTGGTCAAAGGTGCTCTTGACGGCGCTGAGTTTGTGCGTTCTCCTCCCCTGCTCTGCTTCTCAGCTTCTATGCTTTTCTCTGCGCTGCTTCTCACCTCATTTCTTGTGTGTGTTCAGCCCGCAAAAGTAACAGCGCATTATGTTCCTTCCAAGAAAGACGCAGCCCAACTCGAAACAGTTATTCTCATTAAGTTTGATAAAGCCGTTCTCGAGCGAGAAAAGAAGCGAAGCAGTTCCTCTTAAGAACTTTTTTACCTATTTTTTTAACCTTTTCCTTGCTGTAAATAAGAAGAAAAACTGTTTTCAGGACTCCACTTTGTTGACGAGAGCTGTGATGCATTCAATGTAGAACTGTTTGAACGCCTCATCGTCCACTCCTAACAAAACTTCTGTGTTCAGATGATATCCCTCTTCCTTTCTGAAATGTCCCTTCCAATCTATTTGAGAGTTTCAAAGTTAGGAACAAAACAAACCCAACAAGAATAAAACCATGAAGAGAATGAACAAGAACACGAAAACAGAAAAGAAGGAACAGCCAAGGTGAGAATGTACCAGGAACACACATGCCCTTGGTTCTCTCTCCTTTGGATTCTACGTCAATGTAGATCTGCTGCTTCTTCGTGAAGAACTCTGGTCTCAAAACTGCCATCACAGCTGATGAATCATGTATCTATTCGTTTGCTTTGCATCAGCCCAAACAAACAAAAAAGAGCAAGAAGAACGCAAAAGAACGCAAGAAACGTACAGCAATCTTTTCTGGGTCATTACCCCATTTCGTCAACAAAGCGACGTAATGCTCGGTAGTGTTATAAATAAAGTCTCCAATCTCGCCGATTCCTTTGAGGGTTTGACGGAAGGAAGAGTTGAGATGAACTTGTCTCGTTACGTTGAGAGGCACTAACGTCAAAGGAAACTTGGCGTTAAGCACCGTCTTTGCTGCCAGCGCGTCACTTTACGGAATGAACAAAGAGGAGAGAGAGAGAGAGAGAGAGAGAGAGAGAGAGAGTAAATAAATGGACGAAAAAGATTCGAAAGAGTAAGATGGAAGTATTGTGGTAATACGTACTTGCCAAAGTTAGCCTCAGCAACAGGAGTTATATTTCCAGGTTCATTTAATACTCCTCCCATAGACACTGTTTTATTTTGATTTGAGAAGCGAAAGTCAGAGAAGCAAAACAAAAAAAAGGTGAGAAAGAAACACCAGAGGCATAGCAGTACCAATGCGTTTCACGTATTGAGGAAGTTCGGGACATTTTTGAAAAGCAGTTGCAATGTTGGTCAATGGACCCAACGTTATGATGGTTATCTTTTTACAATAGTGGAGATGAGAGAAACGAAGGAACGAACAAATAAAGAGACACATACAAAAACAACGATAAGAATGAACAAACGAAAAGAGAGGGGGAGAGAGAGAGAGAGAGAGAAACGAACAAAGAAAGGAAAAAAGAAGACAACAAAAATACAAACCTGTTTGGGATTTTGTTTGCAGGTCTCGATGATGAAGTCAGCAGCACTGGTCTCCTGTACGAGGTGGCGGTTTACCACCTCGCGACCGGCAAAGCCGCCGATGGCGTTCTCGCCGTGCACTCTTACGCCACTGTGACCGCCGTAAACGCCGTCCTTTTATATTTGTAAAAGTTAAACCAAACAATAAACAAACTAAAAATATTTAAAAAAAAGAAAAAAAGAAAAAGAAAAGAAAAAGAAAAAAAGAAAAAGAAAAAAAGAAAAAGAAAAAGAAAAAGAAAAAGAAAAAAGAAGAAAAATAAAGAAAAAGGGAAAAAAAATAAAGAAAAAGAAAAAGAAAAGAAAAAGAAAAAAAGAAAAAGAAAAAGAAAAAGAAAAAAGAAAAAAGAAAAAAGAAGAAAGAAGAAAAATAAAGAAAAAGAAAAAGAAAAAGAAAAAGAAAAAGAAAAAAAAAGAAAAAAGAAAAAAGAAAAAAGAAAAAAAGAACTCAAAAAACTATATAATTGCAACGAAGCTAATAAATGAAAGTTCGGACGGACCAAAGGAACAGCGCAGCCCTTGTAAACGTTGATGTTTTCAGCAGCGGCCATGTCCAGCACGCGACAAGCATTCCCGGCCAACAGATCCAAGTCGTAGTGGTTCCCAAAAATGATGGTCACTCCTTTCTATTCGGTTGGAAGAAGGAGAAAAAAAAAACTTTATACAGTCGTTGACAGAACCCCCCAAAAAAAATAAAAGCAAACGAACCACTTGGATGCGATGAGGACAAGAAAGAGCCAAGAAAAGAGCCATGCAATCATCGATACCGGGATCCGTGTCGATGATCACTTGCTCCGGTGCGGTAGACCCTACAGAAAAAAACCGTTTTTGGTTTGAATGAGTGAAGGAATACTTCACAGGTAACAGCACGCCAGAGGGAAACAAGGGGAAGAAAAGAATTACAAAACAAACCAGTGTCGCTTGATTCAGCCATAGTGCCTCACCGTGTTCTTCTTTTTCTTTTTCTTTGTCGTTACAATAATTGCTACGGATTATCGATACATCCAATTTATCACCAACAATTTATCAACTAATTCACCGCCTTAATATTTCATTTCCTTTATTGACAATTATTACGTAACATGATTATTATTTCTATAAAATTTCATCGGTTCTGCAATGGAATAAATTGCCAATGTCTACAATAAATTTGGATAACAAAAAAAAATGCCAAAAGGAAAATAATTATCACAACACAAACAACATGAAGAAAGCGCACAAGGATGACTTTAGTTGGGAGGACGACAGCGACGACGACGCCCCGCTCGCCCTCTACGAGAAGCTGGATGACTTTGAGTTCGAGCCCACCGTGGAGGCCGCCCACGACGCCATCCTCGAGAACGCCGTCACCATCAGCCATCAGGCCACCTTGGACCGGGTGACGGAGGCCAGGAAGTACCTCTACTACAATTGCCTGCTGAAGGGCAAGTGGGAGGCCACCAAAGGGAAGTTGATCATGGTGTGCGTGGATGGCTCCACGCAGGCCCACAAAGCCTTCCAACGGGCAGTATCTCTCATCAAACCTGAAGACCACCTCTTCTGTGTAGCGAGTACGTTTTTTTTTCTCTCTTGTTTTTTTTCTTT
This sequence comes from Balamuthia mandrillaris, assembly GCA_031835245.1. NCBI lineage: Eukaryota > Discosea > Longamoebia > Balamuthiidae > Balamuthia > Balamuthia mandrillaris. The sequence goes on along the minus strand of JAVKOQ010000053.1, from coordinate 359 downwards.
TTCTTTTTTTTAGTTATTTTTATTTTTTATTATTTTCTTTTCTATTTTTTTTCATTTTTTTTATTTATTCGTTTTTATTGCAGTTTTGTTGTAAACATTTTAATGGGTTTTTTTTTTTTTTTTGGTTGAAGTTCGGTCGTTGGCTTCGGTGACGGACGTGTCGAGAAGAACGGAAAGCTTATCAGAGACCACCACTCTGCTCCTCCGTTATGAGCTTTGGAAGGCCACTCGCAACATCCTCACGTAAGTCTCATTTGTTCACAACGTTTTTTCTTGTTTGCAATACCAGACTAATCATGCTCTTCTCTACCTCTCTCGTGTCTCTTGTGTCTCCCTTGTCTGTCTTTCTTTTCTCCTCT